>JAJLZD010000023.1:0-183393 GCA_030571975.1 Yamadazyma olivae | reverse complement strand
AATCTGATGACCTTTAATGGTTCCTTTTAGTCGGTTTGATTCTCTAGTATATAGTGATGATAATAGACATTAGATTGAAAAAAAAAAAAAAAAAGCACACCCGTACACCAGAAGTTTATCCTACGAAATTTCAAATCAAGTTCCTAGCTTCATACTTTAGTTACATGGTTAATTCTCATTCCGAAAGAGAAGAACAGTTAATTTAACTTTTATTGCTATATACCCCTACCATTTAATATGCCGTGAATCTATGTGCTGCTATTTCAATCGCCTTCGCCAATTCATCAATTTCAAATTGAGCTCTGCCAAAATCTCCTTTGTCAATACAATCCCTTATTAATGGGAATGTATTCCATTGCCAATCATTCTTTGGCTTCATTGGGGAACTCATAGAAGTACCAAACAATTGGTTTCTATAACCTGGTCTGTCATGGTTCATATCATTATTGATAAACTGGGCATTAAAATCAACCAAACACTCATTCCATTTCCATCTTTTCATCGCCAACAATGAAGGTTCAATATCAGCTGATTCCACAATGAACTTTTTCCAACTATCAACCCAACTATCAAAATCGGAAGCTCCTTCTTTCAATACGTTTAAAGATCTGATTAAATTCTCATAATGCATTTGTGGTTTGCTAGGTTTTGTATCCTTTTTGATAGCTTCATCAATATATTTAGCAAGATTGCCTTGATATTCAAACAATCTATCAACGAATTCCGTAAATTTGAATGGAATGATAGCTTGTTCAACAATATTTAATATCAACTTACTCAAGAGGTCCACCAACTGACTATGCTTTTCCATAGATGGATCAATATTGGATCTTTCAAAGTTTTCAAAATTATCGAGACATGAATCCTTTGGGTATTTAGTGCCATGAAATTTGATTTCCATTGATGGAATATTGAGCAAGTTGATAAAAGGGATGTAGTTTTTTTCAAGTATCATTTCGTTAGAAATGGAATCCAGACCATGGTTCTGAAGTTTGTACAACTCATACAAGTTTAAAGTTTTATCCTTATGATGTATTCTGTTATCACGTTTTCTCGCTTGTATAGTCTTACTACCAACTTGTTTCATACATTCTCTTATAATTTGATGCAAGAATGGATTAGCTTTAACCAGTAAATTGTCTCCTGAAACTGCGTCACTAAGATCGATATATGTATAAGCTTGGGACTTGAATTCTTTTTTCTTCTCTTCAACCCATTCAGTCAGTCCTGCCAAATTATATTCACTCCCATCAAACGATACAAATTTTATGGTTCTTGCTGGGGTCCAATTGAACTTTCTTTGCATAGAAGTAAATATTTTAATCAATTCAAGTAAAATTACAGTACCAGTGTTGCTTGAAATTGTTCCGTAACACGAAGCATCTCTAGAAGCTCCAATAATTACAGCCTTTTCATGCTGCTCTCTTCCTTGAATTGAACCTACAATATTCCAAATGGGATGAGTATCTCTTTCGGTGTTGACTACACTCATTTTCAATTTCTTGTTAGAATCATCAGAAGGTCCCGAGAAGTAATTTTCATCATACTTGAAGCCTTTGTTGTCTAAAAGCTTCAACAATTCTTCACCATCTTTGAATGACACGGGAATAGTAGGGATTTTGGGAGTAGTGGCAGATTTAAACCACAAAAGTCTACTCCCATACCCTTCTTCGGATGACCATCCAGGAGTTAACACATCTCCCAGACTATATCTCAATCTTCCCACATTTTTTCTCTGTATTATATCATCATATTCTTTAATATTATCATCTTTACCAACTCCAATTTTACGAGAGATGAATATAATACCTTTTGCTTCATTTTCTTGAGCGTATGCAACTTTGTTAGACTCTATTATACCACCACCGTATCTGATAAGTAAGATATGGTTCTTTATATCAATTCCATTTTTCTTCAAAGTCTCGAAATCGGATTCGGTACCATAGTTAACGAAAATCATTGGTGCTTCAAGTGGTTGATCAGTCTTTAAAGAATTGGGATTATGGCCCAAAAATTGCATGGAATCATCATCACCTTCGAACAATTTAGCTTTAAACGACCCATCAGATAATTCAACAGAACTTTTAGTAGTTGGGTAATTAAGATAAGTCTTTAATTCAATGTTTTCAATGGTTTGTACCCCGTTGTTTTTCATAAAGGTCTCAATATATTTACTGATAGCTAAATCACCCGCAGTTCCAGCTTCATGAGGCATAGAAGAAAAGTATTCCAAATGCTCCTTCATTGTCCTCACATCGATATGATCTTCAATCATTTCTGCCAATTTATCGATATTATAAAATTTCCCACTCGAAAAGGCTCCACCACTAGCACCATTAACACCTTCATTCACAGTATAATGAGAAACCACAAACACAATCGCCACCATAAAGAACACATACAATAGTCTTTTCACCACTAGCGGGTTACCTATTTTCAAGATAGTTCTTTCATATTGCAGGTTTAAAAACAGAAGTCCTTCGTATATCGGGTCTATTATCTTCGTCACTTTATGGACCGAGTTGGTGAAACCCATAGCAAACTTTTTGGTCAACAAAGAAGCACGAGACATAAACCCATCGCTTTCTGGGGTATCAAACTCCTCTATTTCGAATTGTTCGAAAGTATCACCGTTGGAATTATCATAAGTACCATTGTTACTAGCATTGCCTTCAAAGTTATTCTGGTCCGTACTTCTTCGATAGTCCATCTCTTCGTAACTAGGCGGCATCGTTGGCATGCTATCGGCGCCAGCATCGTTGTCCAATCTCTGGTACCTGTTAGCTGTCATATCAAATAATTTCGGTGCCGTGTTATCCTATGACTACTGTGATATTATCTGCGATTCAAAGATACTAAGCGCGCGAACTCCCGCTAGGAAAAAGTTTGTAGACCATAGATTATATTCTTGAGTATTATCGGGTCTGCTTACGATTTATCAGACATTCTTGGTTGCTTGATACTACTATACTTTTAGTCTGTAGTTTTATTGTTGCCAGCTGCTTTTTGTGACATCGGAACCGTTTCTGAGTAAGTTTTTACCAAAGTTTATTTTCCTGGCGTTAATCATCTTATTTACTTTGATTGCCATACCTATTCTTCCAATATGAAGATGAGTCAAACTAGTTTAAGCTTACAACTCGACAACTCGGTTAATTCCCTGTCTGCTAATGCCAAAAAGAGCAACGCCTATAAATCAAAGGCAAACGACAAATCAAGAACGAAAAAAGGCCGTAACCCTAATCAAGACAAGGAAATCGTTAGTCAGTTTGAAAAACAATTGAATCTTGGGAAGAAATCGAATGGGAATAGGAAAAATAAGATTTCTTTAAACCATTTATTGCATTACGAGTCTTACAAAGAACTGAATGACTATAAATCAAGACAAGCTACTAAACCAAAACGTGGAGGGAAGAGAGGTTCATTTAATGATCATTCTCCTGATAGGTATAAAGTCCCATTGCGAGGCATGTCGTTTATCAACTTGAACTATAAGTTTGTAGTTGATTTCAAAGCGAACTATAAACCTCAAGAATTAGACCCCAATGTCCCGGTAGATAGAAAGGATATTATTCGAATTGTTGCCCCGAAAGGTAATGCTTGTCCCATTTGTTTATCCGATGAACCTGTAGCACCTAGAATGATCACTGCGTGTGGCCATATACTATGTTTAAAATGTTTGCTTTCTATGTTGGATACAGAGATTCCAACTTTCAAGAAGAAGGAATCCCTGGCTATTGTTGAGAAGTATAAGGAATGTCCGTTGTGTTCTAGTGTTATTAGAAAGAATGAAACAAAGCCTGTTTTGATCAATAATATAGATGAAAGATTTGAAACCCCTAAAATAGGTACCGAAGTTATCATGACCTTAATGACAAGGCCTCATAATAAATTGTTTTCGGTTCCGAAAGCAATGGAAAACGTACACTATCAAATAAAAAATTTCCCAGCAGTCGATATGAAAGAACCTGACTTGAGCTCTTATCTGAGATTGTTCAAAGCAGACTTGAAATATATTTTAGATATGTATGCTGCTGAAAAGGAGCATATTCTTAAAACTTATGAAGAAGAAAAGTTACTTTATAATGAGGACAGCAAGTATACTATAATGGCCTTGGATGAAATCAATAAAGATATCGACCTTTGGACTAATAAGTACAATGAAAACAAATATGACGATTCACAGGAATCGATTGTAAGAAATGAACAGATAAATTCAGCAAATTGTTTTTTTTATTACGAGACAGGGTTTAATACCAATACAACGTTTGTTTTGTCACCATTAGATATAAAGGTTCTCAAAACCAATTATAATGGAGACTATTCTCAGTTACCTTCCAACGTAATAGCGAAGATCGAGAACATTCAATATGAAGAATTGACACCTGAAAACTCCTTGAAAAAATATAAATACTTGTCACATTTACCTTTAGGTACACCGATAGGGTTTATCCAGTGTAATTGGCATAAGAATGATTTTATAAGTGAAGAAACCTGGAATATGTTCAAGCAAGATTTAACTAAACGGTCGAAGAAAACCCAGCAAAAATTTCAAAAGGAAGACAGAGATAAAAAACGAGCTCAAAATGATGAAGAAAGAAGAAATAGACTATTTTTCGAAAAGGAGAACAACCTGTTTCAAAATACCAGCAATCACAGATCAGCCGTGAATGATGATGACTATTATTATTATGAACCTTCAGGTGTAGGGGAATTGACTATAGTAGATAACAGGCAATTACCCGTGTTGAACCAAGCATCTGAGACCCAACTTAATACAAACGACCTGGATAATGAAAATGCTGTACCGGCCAAGTATGAAACCACCGTTTGGGGCACCAAGATCCGCAAGTCGGAGCAATCAGAGGATAACGATGAAGACTGGGAGGCTGAAGAAATGATAAGAAAGGCCAAAGAAGCAATGGATACAAGGGATTTTGACACCAGCAAAAAGAAAAAGAAGAAAAAGCTTATTCTTTTATCCTCTACTTCCAACTACCATTGATTTTGGGCCCTCGTAATCATGACATTAACTATGTATAGACAATAAACGATTTGATGATTAAACTTTTAGGCTCGCATTCTGAAAATTCACGTCCACTGTATAATGGCTACTAAGACCAATTTATAGTATGTAATACACCTAACGACCTAAGGCACCAATTACTAACACGATAGTTCTGTCACGCAATTGCGTACCATATGTGATGAAAGTTTATCTGACGTCTTTGGTGGTCTTGGATTCACCGAATCATTGACTTTTACCGATTTCAAATTAGCACTTGGGGTGTTAACTGTAGTGCTCAGTGGAGGATTGTTCCTTATTGAAAAGAAGTATTCATTCGAGGATTCATATTATGTGACTGTGGCGATATTGGCATTGTACGCTGTAGTTAGCGGACTATTATGGGTGTTCAGCTCCACCAAGAAATACAAAGATATCAAGTTTATTGGCCATAATGATGCCAATTTGAAGGTCACTTGCCTGACCAGCACCACTAAGTATGACCCTGTATACAACATTGAGTTAAAGTTTGGTGATGATGAAAAGCTGACCAAGTCAAGCATTGAGTTTATGAAATTATTCGACGAAATGACCAACTATCACCCTGAAAACTTGAAAGAACTATTAAGTCAAGAGATTTCAAAGGCTACAAAGAAATCACAGTAAAAAGGTTTCTATATTAATACATAAGTTTTCGTGTTTGTATCTATATGTCTTCATCTTTGACTTTCTCGTCCATTTCTGAAAACTTCCTACATAATTTTATCAACCAGTACGGTAATGTCTTTACAAAGGGTAAGAATCTTCCATATAACGGATCAAAAAGGACTCCCACCTCTCCTTGATCTACCCTTGCTAGTATATCTTTGGCAAGCTTCTTATGTTCAACCACTGGTGCAAAAAACTGTCTTGAAGGTCTAACATCATCAAACATTCCTAGATCTAATTGCCCTGGCAATACCAATAAAGGTCTAACCTCAGGAAACTTCTCTACTTCTAACGCTAGTCCTTCGTGAACTTGAGTCAACGCCGCCTTTGATGAAGAATAGATTGTCAAGTTCTTGGGTGCTAATATTCCTAGCACTGACGATACAGTGACTATCGCCAACTTTTCATGCTTCCAATTCGCCACGTAGTCTTTCAAAACCAGTTTAATACACCACACAAACGAGAACAAGTTAATGTCGTAGATTCGTTGTATATCTGAGTCGTCCATGTTTAAAATGGAACTGCCATGTCTTACACCAACGTTATTGATCACAACAGAGACTCTCTCGTTCCTGGTATTACACTCATCGATAATGCTATTCACTTGTGATTGCAAGTTTTCCTTGTTGCCTACGTCACAGTGGATATACACAGACTTTTCGGTATAGTCTGGTTCTTGGATGTCTAGTATATACACTCTTTTGACAGAGTAAACCTCCACCAAAATCTTCACCAAGCAGCTTCCGAGTCCCTTGGATCCTCCAGTGATTAATACAATATCTTTCTGATCTATTGGAGCAGTTGCAGAAGGAATGGTGTACAAATGGTTGAAATAAAGCAATATTTCAAATGCACATAGCACTAAGACTATTGTAATGAATAACGGTCTAAAAGACGTCAGAATCCCACTAAAATGGTCAGTAATTGTTCATTTACACTGCTTTCTCCTTACATACCTTGCGGCCAAACATATCCCTATAATACCACGTCGTTGGCTCTTAACAACTCCATATATAGTATCGATACTTGACATCTACAACAGAAAATCTCATCTCGCGTTATTCTACTATGTACTTTCATTATATAAAGAGAAACTATGATCATTTGTTATTTTGCACGTCAAATTCGTAGCCTCGGGCGATACCTTTAGTACCTTCTTCGACCAACGACCCGTTCGCATCGATTTCGGAGTCGTCGTAGTCGGTTCCTAGTCCTTTCCAGTGCCTTTGCTGGAGAGAAATGGCAGCTGTGGAAACGGTATCTTTGATAACGACGTCGGTGGAGAACTTATTGACCAATGCGGTTTCTTCTGGAACCTCTGTGTCGTTTTCAATTGTCAAGTGATGTTGTCTTCTTAATGGGGTAGGGTTACTGGCAAATTGACCAGTGATGGGGTTGAAAAATGGCTCTTCACTATATTCCTTGTCATCGTTTTCCTCTTGGTCTTCCTCGTTGTCTATTTGCTCTACAAGCTCTTTGAAGTCCGTGACCCATTTTCCTGTCCATGTCAATTCGTCACTTAGAGCCAATAACAATTCAAATGGTGTGATGACAGGCTTGAAATACTCATTATATTGATCAATGATTATACCCTGTTGGTCACATCCTAGTATACACCAAAGGTCGATCAGTTCAAAGTTTGCCAATTTAGCGACATTGGGTTTTCCAACCACGAACATGTAATGTTTCTTGCCTGCATTTCTGACCTTTTCTTTCAAACTGTTCAAGAGTTTTTTGGTGTTAGAAATCGATAATGTGTTCACCAATAAACCAATAGTCCCTGCCGATTTGGCCATGAGCATATGTTTGTATCTACGCATAAGTTTGGGGAAGGGTCCTTTGTTGATTGTGTCGTCTTCAGGATTGAATAAAGTAACAGACTCAAAGACAGTAGTTAACTTCAAAAGTCTGGCTGTTTCAGGGACTCCCACATGAAACAACTGGTAAGAAGACAAGGCTTCTTCCAAGTCGCCTTCAATACCATGGAAACATCTGTTGAGCAATTGGAAATCGTTATCTTTTTGATCTGGAGAGTATCCAATAATTTGGGCATTAGGGAACGCACTCAACAGGATATCGCCATAGACTATATTTGGATACTCCTTGGAAAGAGCCTCCGTCATGCGCTTCAAAATATAGGCATGTGGTGCATCTGATATTATGGCGACTTTAGTGTTCTTATCTGGGAAACAGGCCTCAAACTCTTTGATAATGGCCTCAAAATTGACTATTGGTCTCCCAAAAACATAGCCAACGGCCACTTTCTCAACAGGATTCAAGCAGGCATCTCCAAAATGGATTACCATGTCACCTTTTATATGCTCTGCTGCTACTTCATCCACACAGCATGGAGAATACGAAGTATCGGCAAGAATCCATACACTTTGGTTCTCTGATTCACTGCAACTGGAGGTACAAGTACATTCAGAATCCTTACTACATTCCATTTTCTGCAACTGTAGTCTTTTGGACAACTCATTTGCTACATATGTCGAGTCACACACCAAATCATCGGGAAATTGTAAGGTGATTCTTTTACATTCAGGTCTTGTTCTTATAAACTCAGTAAGTTCATCGAGACTGTAATACGCATTAATAAGGCTCTGAAGGGTTTGTTCGTCGTCAATTTTCGCCAAACTAAGGTGTCTACGTTCTTTCACGCTTTCTTCATACTTCTGGAACGCAAAAGTATTCTCGTCCTGGTACGTTGAGAGCGACGGTGCCACTATTTCAATATCTTCACTTGTCATATCTCAGTTTGTCAGATCTCAATTTTTCGAGATGCTCATCGCAGCAAATAGTGAGACTATATTTATTACTACTACAAACTACCGCCCCATTCTGAAGTCATAGGTCTATAACAGAAGAGCTTACCCTTCTTAAGATCTCGTATTATCACCTCGCCAACCACTACGCTTCTCACGCCGTTCACATTCTGTTCGGCAACAATTATTTTGTCGTTGTCTTTGCCTATTACTACTGAAGTATGGTCTGGGGCGCCCGCAGTCGAGGTACGCCTGGTAGCTTCGTTGTAGAAGGTGCAAGCATAGTACTGTAAAATATCTCCCCTTCTTATTTCGTCACTTTGGGCCTTTCCATTGATAGAAACTACTCCTGAGTCAGTTCCTTCCACCTGAAGTATAGGATACCCATGGTGCGTGTATGTAGATACAAAAGCATGCTTGCCACAACCTTTTTCGAGGGCCTCTTTGGCTAAATCCCAGCATTCTCCTCTGCCTACTTGTTTTCCCATGTTGTGTTCACACCAAGAAGCAACATGCTCACCGAACTGATTGCTAGCATTGACCAATTCATTGATACTTGGTGCAACCAAAAGAGGTGATGGCTGATAATAGTCTACTACCACTTGAGCATTTTTTGAGTCGTTGTTGTTCCAAGTGATCTTATACTTAATAATTGAAAGGTCTTTAAGACGGAAGCTTAAAAACCTAGTATGCAACATAGCCAATTGACCTCCCGACATTTGTGATGATCCCTGATATGATGTTTGGTATATTAAACCTTGTAAATCCCTAGGCAATTCTAAATTTCCCGATAAGTTGGAAAACCAGCCTGTTTCCATTTCTAAATTCATGTTGGGAGGTCCAGATACAATGGGGGCTGGAACGGTGGCTGCCGGCCTTGAATAGTTACGTGCCGGTGGTGGTGGTGGTGCTGGCAGTGATGATTTTTGCTTGATTTGAGTAGAAACGGCTGCCAAAGTAGTCTGTGGTGAGATTTCAGGAACCAGTGGAGGTGTGGGCTCTTTGGTGGATGGTTTTGGGGCGAGGGCTGGTTTCGGTGCTACCACTGGTTTCGGTGCTACCACTGGTTTGGGTGCTACCACTGGCTTGGGTGCTACCACTGGCTTGGGTGCTACTACTGGTTTAGCTGCTACTACTGGTTTAGGTGCTACCACTGGCTTCGAAACAGGATCAGTGACTATTTGTGTCAAAACAGGCTTTGATTTAATCGGAGGTGGTGCTTTTTTCTCTTCTGTTAAGTTTGAGTTAACTAATTCAGGCACTCTCTGTCCAAATGCGGAGCCTGCTGCCTTTGTTTGTTGAAGAGAACTTTCAATGGCTTGCAAATGAGCATTACTAGTTGATGTACGTTGTAAGACTTTAGGTCTTAGTTTAGTTTCTTCTAAATTCAAGTCGCTTACCAGACTAGTAACGCTGGCAGTGGGACTTGGCTCTTTGTTTTCGGATTCTCTGTATGGAGGAGGTTGATTAGGCATGGCCATTTGAGGTTTCTTCACTGGTTTGGGAGGAGGTTTCTTCATAGGCAGAACCGAAGCAGTTGTAGAAACTGTAGACGTGGATGCAGTTCTCTGTGGCAACGCAGGAGGAGCTGGCACAGGTCTGCTAGAAGTAGGTGTTCTAGGAGGTGGAGATTGTTCAGTGCCATGATATGGTCTAGGAGGAGGTGCAAATCTGTTCACATCAATTCCTGGAGCAATAGCAGGAACCGGTGGCGACTTCTTTTCGACAGGAGATGGATTCGAAGCTTTTGAATTGCCTGAAACATTTGGTTTCACAGGTTGTGGACTTGAAGATTCACCACGGCCCCTGTGTATTGGAGGGGGAGCAAATTTACTTGGATCAGGTAAAGGTGTTTTGGGCTTTGCTTCCGCTTCTTCGTCGTCATCAATACGAACACCGTAATGGTATGACTTTTTTGTTAAAGGAGGCTCTGGAACTCCAGTATCTCGACTAGGTAACTGAGGTTGGACAGGAGCAGGCTGAGTCTGAGCTTGAGGTGCAACAGGTAATGCTTGCACAGGCTGTATTTGCTGCGGAACCGGTGCCACTGATGGTGTTGCTTGTGTAATACTGGCAGAGGCAACAGAATTCGATCGTGGAGCAGTTGGAGGAGGAACAACCGCTGGTTGTGGTTGAAGATAAGCAGGAGCAGCAGCGGCAGGCTGTGCCACATAAGCACTTTGAGTACCTGGAGTGAAAGCGTGAGTTCCAACATTCCTGGTGGGAGGAGCTGGTAGTGCTCCTAGCTGTTCCTTAGACATTGGAGGAGCACTTGGAGCGTATGTAGTTTCAGAAGTATTGTCATTAGAATCTTGTCCATAAGTTTGGGGTAATCCTTTCCTTTTGGCTTCGTTATTTTTGTAAGTTCTATAGCCAGCCTTGCCAATGGCTTTGGAACCTCTTCCAATACCCGTTGCAGTGGCCTTTCCTACTGCTTTAAACGTATCTTTGTTATTGTCCCAGAATGACATATCGATAATTTAATCTTAACGTTTTTGAGATTTAAGCGATCTGGTGTACGGACCTAAAGAGGAAATCGTGAGAGTGTGGTGTACGGGTGCGAGTGGTATAATGACTATACTAATTTATGATAAGGACTAGAAGATAACTGAAAAGACTTCCCACGGCCAATCCTACACTGAGAAATACGGTGGTAAATCCACCAGCAGCTTCTTTTTCGTCGTCAGTATCGCAAAAACTTCCCACTACCATAAATGAAGATGTGCTTAACTGACCATTGGATAACCCAAATATGAATTGTAAAAAGATATACCATGCGTCTGAATTAACAAGGGCACTTGACTTTTCCAGTGCAGTATATGGATGGATGTTGCAGGTTAAAAATAATGGAATGAATATTAACCTACCTAAGGAATAAGTGATCAATGTTTTGGGGTTTCTGATCAAAAGTTTTGAATTTGGTGTTCCACAGAAAATTCTTCCTAGTAAATCACCAAGGTTCCAGATCAAGTAGATAAACGGTATGTAAATATCTCTTTTGAAGAATTTGTATTTGGATTCATAATGGACCGATTCTACTGTAGACGCAAATACTGGGAATATTAATGTAATACTAAAGGTAAAGAATATAGTCATGACAATCAACTTCAACTTGGACCATAATAAACCAAACGGAACATAGTTTTGCTGTATGGTTTCACCTGTGCCGGTCAAGTCTGCTGTATCTAGCAAGTCTTCGTTATCAGCAGTGCTAGAAAGTGTCTCGGATTCCATCATTTCACTAAGTAATCTGTACTCGGAATGTGACTTGTGGATATTGACCAAATACAAAAGGGCTATTGAGGTTACCGATACTAAGCTGGCTGTTATGTAGTATACAAATACGCCGTAGTTTTTTTCCACGTATTTATCCTCACTTTGGATCTTATCACCAACAAGTAGAATGGAAATAATAAGGGCTACAGAAGGTAAAACACCCGCCAAAGCTTGTCCAACCATAACCGCGTTAGCATAAATACCACCTAAGACGTTTACAGTGGCCATAGTCCCATTTTGCGCTAAACATGTAGCTAATGATGATATAAAAACCATAAACATCAAAATAATGAAAAAAGCAAGATCGTTCATCTTGATGAACAAGAAGGAAACACAAGAAAATGCCATGATTATAAATACAAAAATCGTCATTGATAAACCCAAGTTGATTCTAAAATTGTAATTAACTCCACTTTGAACCTGGGATAAGTAGTAGTTGAAACAAGTTGATGTTAAAGTGGACACAGACATCATAGTAGAGGAATAAACCTTTATCAAAGACGCCGAGTTGGCAAAACGTTCTCCATAGTAAGCTGAAGCTGACAAAAAACAGTTCCATGGCCATAATAAAGCAACCCCTATAAGGGTAAATGTAAAATAACGTAACTGGGACATTTTTAATTGAAAACCAAAGAGTCTCAAGACAACAGGATCATTAACGAAGGTGGACTCCGAGCTGTGCTCGTCAACATCAGATTCGGTCGATCGATGTTGTGTCATGTCCTCCAACTCAAAACTGTTCAAAACGGCGAAATATAACTAACAATAAGAAGTATTCTTCTTTTGTTATCTTATCAACAACGCGAGATTCTTTTATTATACACTACTAAAATACACGAATGGTGCGAAATACAGGGCGAGATCTCTTAGATTAGGTCGACCTCGCACTAGAATTGGTACCAGGTCTCTCTCCAGAAAGTAATCATCGACAAATTGACTACCCACTCTTGTCAGATAATAAATATTCCAACTCTTTGTCAGATTCCTGAATCAAACGAAGTAAGTCGGTTTCAATCTTGAAGAAAATTCTGGAAATAAAATAATTAGGCTCTTGCAATGGCAACCTCAAAGGAGATTCGTCACTGAGCCAGTAAGCGGTATTACCTGTGTCGTATGGTTCGTGCTGGAGTTTACTGATGAGTGATTTCCATTGATCATGATCATATTCCATGGATGGTGTATCAAGAGTGTCTTCAAGCAAAGGTTTTAGTTCATTGATGAAATTCATGATGTCTACCAAATGATTCTTCTGCGTTTTAATTTTTGCAGCCACTTCTTTATTTGTAAATTCCTCTGTGGAGTCATTGGAACTAGAAACACTTTTAGCTTCCATTACTTCACCTGAATCAGGTTCGCCTAGCACTACAGGGTTCCCTCTTTGAGATGAAATACTTTCTAACTCATGTATGATAGAATCAGGACCTAAAGGTTGAGTTGTTATTATAAACAACCCTCCAAACTGTCTTACCAATTGCATTCCAATTTCTTTGAAGCTCCTGCTCCCAAATAAGGTGTCTCCCATATTAGAGATAAGAATAGTCATCAAAGGCACAGCTGAAATAGCCCATGAAATAAAAAAAACCCTTCCCAATGCACTTTTGGGAGTATAGTCACCATATCCAATAGTAATCAAACAAAGTAAACAGAAATATACCCCGTTAAAATATGACCAGCCTTCTGTGTAATGGAATACCAATGCACCTACCAACCATAATATACAAAATACCAAAAGAGTAACCATCAATCCGATAGTTTCCTTTTCTGCTTTCAGTTTATGGTCTATCTTCCTCATAACGTCAAATGCTAATTCTCCAGTGAGCTTATAACCTTTCTTTTCTATTAGTTTGTTAACTTTTTTCCTTTCTATTTCCATTCTATGCCAAAGAATGACGGGTTCTTTGGTTTTATGCAGCACTTGACGAATCATGGAGATAACAAGACCCATGAATAGGACCCCAACCAAGGAAAATATCAAAATGAAAGCTTTACCACCATTTGTGTCAGGAATAATATCACCCAAACCTATCGTTAGTACTGATACAACACAGAAATATAATGCAGCGCCATGAGTGAGAGAACTCACTAACCTAGTGATTATGAATGTCCCTATCACCAACCAAGCAGCTAATAATGTCGTATAGATCATCAAAGCTCTCTCGCTCTTACTTAAGTTCAACATAGGGGGATACTTCCCTAGGATGAACCCCAAGCAGTTTAAAGACATTGTTATAGTGCAAGAAAAATAAAAAGCAATAGTAAAGGCAGATAACCAAAACCCTTCGGTTCTTGAATAAGGCTCACCCATGTAATTCGTATGCAACAACACCACGCCTGTAAGTAATAAGGCACAAGCCACCATCCAACAAAATATAGACACCAGTTGAGCTATTATATAGATTTTAGTACTTCGGAAATTAATAAACAACGAAATGTTACCTATCAACCCGAAACATAAACTTAAAATGTTCAACACTCTCACATCTGTAGGATCAGATACAATTTTATCTAGATTGTTATCATATCGCCAGTATTCAGCTAACCCAATGATGGAAATCATATTAGCAAGAGGAGCAACACAAGCGGATATCAACGGTAAGAACGAGGACAGAACAAACCAGACAAGAAACCCAGGATCACCTGGCTGGACGTTTAAGTTGGCGACCGAAGAAACCGGGGCCTCTAATATCTTTTCAAATGACAATGGAGGTATCAATTTCATCTCTTGCTCCAAATTATATTTATTATAACCATTCGTCAATAACGGTAGTACATTTTGTGACCTTATAACATTACCCACGATAGGCTCCCCTTTAGAATTAACGAGTCTCGAGTGATTAAACTCTGGTAGAGTCTTTAAGTCCTCTGCTCTCATCGAAAAAGGCCTTAGAGCTGTTTATTAGTTGCAATATTCTATTTACAATGCGCATACTATATACTATGAAAAACTGAGATAACTACTGACTAAAAACTAGGGCAAAGAATACCAGAAGTTTCAGTATCTTGGAATGGAATGGATTCGAACTAGTAGGTTTTTAGATTGTCATAGTCGAATCAAGTCCATGAAGTACTCTTTTAGCTCTAGATATCAGCTTATACTGAGATTAATAGTAACATATTCTCTAAGCTAAATCTACAGGACACTCGTTTTTAGGATCCAACACATATTTTCTTAACATATTCTTCTGGATATTAGGTTTCAATTCGTTAATGTCTTTTTTCGATACTTTTCTTAAAATTTCAGTTCTTTTATCGGTATATTCGTCGCCCATTAAGGTTTCCAAGATCTTATGGATGTGGGTTTGTCTATTTTCAAGTGTGTTTAAGTCGTTAGCAGTAGTATTGATGTCTAAATTTAATACTGGTTCGATACTTGGCCATGATTTGATGTTATATTTTTGTTTAATGGAGTTGATTTCCTGTACCAACTTTTCTTTATCTGCTTCTGGGTTACTTTTAGCTTGGTAAACAATTTTATCTAAAAGTTTCAAATCTTCAACCTTGTTAATAACATTGACTAATTCTTCTCTTCTATTTACAAATTCCTTAAGAAGTGTTTGTTCTTGTTCGGCAACTTTTTCTTTGGCCAACGTTTCATATAAGGCAAATTGTTGACCTTTATCCACTTTGATTTCGGCAATGGCAAAGTATTTTCTGGCAGATATCTTTGGGATAGCTTCGATTCTAACTATATCACCTTCTTTACACAAGTTTCCTTCATCGTGAACCAAATAATCTTTTCTTCTCAAAGTATCTTTGTTGATTTTCTTGTCGTATGTTTTAGTTTGCACTCTGACTTTAACAGTCTTTTGCATCTTTCCTTGGGACACAACTAGCCCTATAAAGTTTTGTCTGGCCATACTGATGAAATTTCTTTCGATGATTTTTGATTTTTAGTGAAAAATTTGAGGGTTTACCCGGACATCGAGATATGGTATAACAACTAGTATATGATCAAATATACCAGTTAAGGTCTACTAGGGATATCTACTGTTTGTATATCTATCCTATCTACTCTATCTAATTTCTTTCAAAACTTTTTCGAATTGGGCCACTAACTCCTGGTTTTCTTCCGCAGTCCCTACACTGACTCTTAAAGCTCCAGTACAATTCAATTCTTTTCCTCTAAATCTCACTACTACTTGGTGGTTTGTAGCAAGTATAGTATATAATTTGTTGGCGATTTCATTAGAAGGATTGCCTTGCTTGTCTAAAATTTCTAAAAGAATGAAATTGGAATCTAAACCCCCAATATTTCTGCCAACTCCCTCGATTTTAGATAATGCCTCAACTAACCACTCTCTTTGCTGAATAATCTTACTTACATACGACTTCATAGTTACTAAACCTGATGAAGTTGCTCTGAGTGCAACACCCGAAGTCAAAGAAGAAATATTATAGGGATATTTCATGGAGTTCAAATAATATGATAACTTAGAACTGCAATATGTAATACCCAATCTAATACCTGCTAATCCAAATGATTTGGATAATGTTTGCATAACTACAAGATTTTCATATTGGTTGACCAAGGTCGATACTGATTCGCTGAATTCCCCATCAGTATCAGTAAAATCAATATAAGCTTCATCGATGATAAGTAAAACATTATACTCAGCCAACTGTTCTAAAAGTTTGACCACATTTTCCACTGCAAGTAATTTCCCTGTAGGGTTACCGGGAGAAGTTAAATATATTAATTTAATATGAGAATCCTGTTTTACTTGGTCAACGATTGCATTATTATCCGGCTGGAAGTCAGGGTAAGTCAAAGGAACTTTAACTAAAGGAACATCATTCATAGTGGCACAAATTGAATACATACCATAAGTTGGAGGACAGATCAATAATTTATCTTTCCCTGGAGAACAAACACATCTTAATAACATATCAATACTTTCATCGGATCCTACACCAAGACATAAATTCTCAACTTTCAACCCGTTTGCTTTATCTTTCAAGAACTTGCTTGGTTTATTGTTTCTAAAATTAATAATATTTGTCTTCAATTCTTCCTGATGTGGATCAGGATATCTATTCAATTCTAAGTTTTCTTCATCGACTGATAGATTTGTTAATGCCGGACCGTGTGTATTCTCGTTAGCATCCAATAAAATCCCTACTTTGTAATCATCTCTTGCACATCTGTAAGGTTCCAAACCTAAAATATTAGGTCTAACCAATTTATTAAAGTCTACCATCTGCTCAACTTAAGTGTGTCTTGAGTATTCAACTACTAATTGTATTATTTGCTTCTATTAATACAACACCAATACTACCAATACTAATCCAATACTATTATTAATATTCCAAGACTAATACTACCGATGATTATATAGATCGAGAGTGAGCAATGAGTCACGCGACATCGAAGGCTGCAAAATGTCGTGGCTGTAATATTCGTATATCATTATATTCATTAAATAGAAGGAGAATTTATAGGCGAATTTATAGGAGATAAGCATTCAACTTGAGTGGGTCTCCTGCCAAAACGGAGCAATCGCTTTCTAAATGAAGGTCTAGGAAGCTCTTCTTTTTCTGTTTCTAAGATATGTTTGTCTTTTTCTGCTTCTTTCTGTATATCAGACTTCTTTGATGAACTGGTAGATACAACCGAACCTCTTTTAGATAAATTTCCCGAATTAAATAAGCTCACGAGTGTACTGCTACTCCTTTGTCTTCTTGCTTCAAGTGAAAACTGTAATTCTTGTTCGTCATTTTCAACTTCGTGTATTCCTGGCACATCAAAATTTTTAGGCCTATGAGAATCGGGTGAAAAGATTTTATTCTCCAATTGGGCACTTTCACTCAAATCAGCTTTCTTCCATAAGCCCCATACACTTCTAAAGTAACTTCGTTTCGCCTGTTGTGTTTGTTTGCTGTTTTTATCCATTGCTGATATTACTCTATGTTGGTTGTTAAATAGGACATTTGAAAGTGGTACGACTTTAGCATCATCCAACTCCTGCCTGAATATTTTTTCAAACCTGTCACTAAAATCGTTTTTTAACAGCTCACCAAATCCAAATTGGTGTTTATCAGCATGCAAGCTTTTAGCCTTATGAATTGTGAACGAGTCCTTCATATTTTTAGAGTAGTTGTTATCCCTGCTATCAATGTGTTTGGTGGTGTGGTTATTATCGACATTCTTAAAAAAGGGGTTATTTTTGGCATATCGCTTCCCAATATCCACATTTGTATTTAGTCCATCACTAGTCACGTATCCATTTTTATTATATAGCTTGTATCTGCATCTTTCCATCTGTTTAGGCTCATACGCAACCGAAGGTTCTTCATGTACCTTTGATGCCTTCTGCGTATCAAAGGCTTCTACGTTAACTTCCGGGACAATTTTCCTGTGTGGGCCATAACTATATGACATCTCTGATCCTAGGAAGTCCGATGTAATGATGTGATCATCGTAGTCATTATCAATCTCCACATCGGCCAAATATTCGCTGTTGGTAGATAATAAAGGAAATGGTTCCCCCTCTTGATCATTGGCTGGGATGCTGTAGTTCACATTTAAATTGATATCTTCCGTCTCTTGGTAACTATCAATAAATGTAGTCAATGTGGTCAGACTCAAGGTGATTTCCCCTTTCTTTCTCTGTTTCTGCCTAAAGAAGCTTTCACTCGTCTTACATCTTTCGTTTTCTCTATTGGCTAAAGAGTTGAAGTACTGTACTAGCTCTTCAACTGCTGAAGCACTGCTGTGGCTATTAGTTTCACCCGAAACGAATGAAATTTCATCCAGCACTTCATTCATTTGCAACCACAAACTTCTTTTTGTGAAATTTGGTGATGTTCAAGTTCATATGGAAATGTTGACTCACAAATTTACGTTAGATATGTTTGTATCGTTTGTAGCTACAGTATAATCACCTACTTCTTTGATGTGGAAGTTACTGGCCAATCTATCAACTTTGTTCAACTGTAATCTGTGAAACTCACATACTGTGAATTCTACTATTACCTTTTCTTTCAAAACTGCCCAAAATTACCCAGAAAAGTTCATGGTTATTTCAACGGGCCACACCTCTACCACCCCCAACTCACAACCACACACCTCTCTTATTTCACCAGATACCATACAATATACCATATACTTGGGTCGTGTGCGGCGTACACTTCTCAAAAATCATGTCGAGTAAAATAGTTATTAACTATGGAGGTTGAAATCTTATACAACAGTAAAGACAAAAAAGTCAGCATCCCCGAGTCCACTGCTGCCGAAATCCCTAAACTTCAAGCAGATGCTGACCAACTTAATACTTTGATAAAGGAAATCATCGATAATGGGGCCGATGTTCCACCAGTTGCTACACCAGAGAATTTCAATAAAGATTTAAGTAAAATGATTAAAAAGTTATATGAAGGAGGCGTACAATCATTCAAGCAGAACAAATTCGAAGAATCAGTTAGGCAATTCACTATTGGAATTGAAATGATTTCCAGAAGACACAAATTCGAAGCCTTTCAAGGTACTTTACAAGAATTAAGTATGTTTTTAATGTCAAGAACCGACGCCAATTTGAAAGCGAAACACTACTTGGAAGCTTATAACGATATAGATATGCTTTTAGCAATGCAAATGAGTACCCCGGAGAACTTCTTGAGAAGAGGTGTGGCCAACTTCTTTTTAGGTAATTACGAAGCTGCTAGAGCTGATTACCAAAGAGGTTTATCTTTTGATCCTAACAACAGGAGATTACAGGACGAGTTAGAAACTTGTTTGGATAAGATCTTGGAAGAAAATGGGGATTACCTTTAGTTTGTCTAGGAGTTGATAAACTATAAACGCCATAAAGCGAAAACTCAGCTAAAAGTTTCTGGAAATTGCACAGATCTTTTCTAGAAGAGGTTCTAGAAAACTCTAGAATCCATTCTAGAAAACTTCAACATCATCTAGTTTATCCTTGCACTTTTAAGTATCAGAACTTATAGCATTGTACATTATATTACTATTCTCATTATGCGCAGTCTCACTATTTATTATTTCGCGATTCTCTCATGGATACATTGATCCGATTAATGAAAAGCCCTACTCCATCAAAGCGTAGGCATTCCAGAGTCGATCCTGCCTCATCAGACGGCGAAGGCACCGAAGAAGGACCCATAGAGCTTTTTCTGCGAGAGCCATACGATAAATCTTCAAAAATGCAGTCCCAAAGACTTGATTCACTATTTACAAACACAGAGAGAGGGTCCCCTATAGTGGCAACTAATACCCAAAATACCAGCGAGGAGATAGTAGACCTCACTCTGGATACAGAAAAGGACTCAGAAAAAGATGTACGAAGTCCAAATGGCAACGATATTGGCAACGATACGAATGATGAAGCCGTTGATAGTATCATGGCAAATGATGCCACAAATGAAACTTCATACAATACAGCAGACTTCACAAATGACATAGACGCTAGCATATTAGATAATATTTCTGATCCTGTGGATGTGGTTAATTTGGATGATTCTTCTGGCAGTGATACTGATCTCGGGGACCAAGGTAATGATAAAATGGATATCGATTTACAAGATTCAAGTTCTGCACAGCCTATTGAAAAATCGACACAAGAGTTCAACGACGATGACATTGAAATCCTTGATCCAGAAGCGGCCGCCCAATTAGATGCTTTTAAATCGACTTCTCCTCCCGCTACTGATTTTTCTCATGGCAATCCTGGTTTTAATCAACCGGCGCCAGTTCCTCATTGGGGTGGAAATGGTGGTTCCAACTCCCAAATTTATACAAATATGCTTGAAGCTGAAAGAAACGCCAGGCTTAATTTCCTTGGTTCTCATAAAAATGATATCCTACAGCAATTAACACATACCAGAGGTCAAATTATTGCATTAAAAAATGCGTTACAAACACATCCCGAAACCAGCAGCCAGTATAGTGAAACTGAAGTATTATTGGAACAGCTTGAAGGGAAATATAAGCAGCATCAACAGGAATTCAAAAAGGTTGAGTCAGATATTTCAGCTTTAAAATACGGTTCACCAAATGGGTTTGACCAAGCTCTGAGGTCAAAGGCTGAAAGAAAAAGACAGAGACGGTTAAAGTTGGAAAGACTCAATAGGGAACATGATTTAAGGGAAGCACAAAGAAGACAGCAGCAGAATGTCCAGAATGGCAATAATTCCAATGGCTGGCCTTCGTATGCCATGGGTGTGGCAAGCTCTGCTTTCAACGGGCTTCAGAATGTCATTCATACAATGGGCAATGGTAATGAACTTGGGTTAATCAATACTGATATGGGAAACAGCAGCTCGAACACTTTTAATCCTTATTTAGCTGATACTTCTTTTAACGAGTCAAACCATTTACAGGATTTGATCAATAATATTGTTGCTGAAGACGGAGAAGTAGAGGAAGAAGGATTAGCTAACACCCCAGAAGCGTTATCGACGACATTGTTGAAGCATCAAAGAATAGGACTTTCGTGGCTCTTGAAACAAGAAGAATCTAAACTCAAGGGTGGTATATTAGCAGACGATATGGGTCTTGGTAAAACTATTCAAGCCTTAGCACTTATAATGGCAAACAAATCTCAAGATGAAAACTGTAAGACAACTTTAGTAGTGGCTCCTGTTTCCTTGTTAAGACAATGGAAGCAAGAAATGGAAGATAAAGTCAAAAGACAGTTTCAATTGACAATAGGATTGTATCATGGACTCGAAAAACAGAATATGCTGACGTCGGCTTTCATGAAAAGATATGATGTTGTTTTGACTTCGTATGGTACTTTATCTTCTGAGCATTCGAAACATGGAAAGGAAGTCAAGTCTAAAAAGGGAGATCAATGCTATTACTCGCCTCTTTATGATGATATGACGTTCCATCGTATTATTTTAGATGAAGCACAGTTTATCAAGAACAAATCCACAAAGGCTTCAATATCAGTAGCCGAGTTACGTGGTGTACACAGACTTTGTCTTACCGGTACTCCAATGCAAAACAGTGTCGAAGAATTTTATCCAATACTTAGATTCTTGAAGGCTCAACCATACTGTGACGAACAAAAGTTCAGGCTCACCATTTCAGGGCCTATAAAACATAAACAAGGAGGAAGTGCCCAAAGAGGTATGGAAAGACTTCAAGCCGTTTTGAAGGCAGTATGTTTGAGAAGGACCAAAGACTCTTTGATAGACGGAAAACCGATCTTGACTTTACCTGAGAAACACTTACATCAAGACAAAATGAAGATGGAAGAAGAAGAATTTGCAACTTATAAGGGAATAGAAACTAGGTCCAGTACTAAGGCTTCTAGAATGATGAATAGCGAGGAGTCATATAGCTGGTCGCATATTTTGGTGTTATTAACTAGACTTAGACAAGCCTGCCTTCATACGTTCCTATGTGAGTTATCCAATGTTGATGCTGTGGGTAGATTCAAGAAAGAAAATTGGAGGCTTTTATTGAACACCGTAATGACATTAGACCCTGTGACAATCACTAAAATCAAGTTAGAGCTCCAATCAGATGATATAGAGGATGACGAACTGAATCTAAACACCAGCTCAGAGGAGAAGGATCTTGAATTGATTGAGAATTCTATATTGGAACAGGGACCTATTTTAGACATAGGGCCTGTAAAAACAGAGGATCAGTCGATTCAAAATGACATGAATGAAAGCATAGGTACTATAGAACAGTCAGTAGCTAGACAACAGCCACTAATTAAAGACGAACAGTCACTATCTACCGGCCAACCTTCCGAAACTGCAAAACAAGATTATTCAGAATATTTTGGCAAGCCGGAGGATAAATCAATGTTTGAGTGTCCTATTTGTTGCATGCCTGCAAGCTTCAATTCGATTTTAAGACTACCATGTGGCCACAAAATCTGTGAATTTTGTGTGGATGAATTCTTTCAGAGTGCTGATGATTCGGAAGAAGTTCCAAAGGCTAAATGTAGAGAATGCCCTCAATTTGTTTATATGAAAGACTTGATCGATTATTCAATCTTTTCATTAAGATACATAAAGAACATGGACAAAAACAGTATCAGAAATCATCTCGATGAGCAGAATGACAGCAAAAAGACGGTTCAAGACAAGATATATAAATTGGTAGAGAAGAACGGAGGATTCGAGCCTTCAACTAAGATGTTCAAGATAATGGAGTTGGTCGAAAACATCATCAAAGAATATCCAGGAGAAAAAATCATCATATTCTCTCAGTTCACCAGTTTCTTTGATTTATTGAAAATAATGTTTGATAGGTCGAAGATTCCATTTTTGAGATACGACGGGTCCATGTCAGTGGAAAAGAAAGATATGGCAGTTAGACTTTTCTATCAAGATGAAGTGAAAGTCATGTTGACGTCTTTAAAGGCAGGGAATGCAGGGTTAACGTTAACATGTGCATCACATGTTATATTGTGTGATCCGTTCTGGAATCCATTTGTTGAAGAACAAGCCATGGGAAGAGCCCACAGATTAGGACAACAAAGAGAAGTTCACATCCATAGAATTTTACTAGAGGACACAGTGGAAGAACGTATCAGGAAACTTCAAGAAGAGAAGAAAGAGCTTATCGAAGCGGCCTTGGACGAGAAAGGGATCAAGAACATTAGTAAGTTAGGAAGAAGAGAGTTGGGATTTTTATTTGGGTTGAATAATTTATAATGTAGATTATGTATAATAGAAAGGGGTATATGTAGAATTATTTATATAATGTATGCGAGATAGGATAGAAGGCTCTAGTTCCTGAAATTTTTCACTTTCGCCAAATTCTGTAACCATATAGACTCTTCTATTAATGAAGTTTTATAGCAAAGTTCCCAAGTGATCAAGTTTTCAAAATTCAGATTGTACTTTGACAAGGACTTGCAGAGGTATATTATTTGTAAAATCAAGCCATCCAATTGATTTTTTATGTCAGTCTCATCAGTATCTTGATCTTTCTCGAGAACTATCGGCAAATATGTCTTTAGTTCATCTACTAATAGATAACTCAAGTTCTTGATGAACTGATTTATTAATAGGTTGTCTTCTAATTCGTTTGTAATTAGGTTCAAGGAATGGCTAATGATGGTGAAGAACATCGAAATCGAGTAGTAAATTTCACTTCTGAATATTTCAATGAACCTTTTCAAATATGTGAATTTGTTGAACTTTATCAACGGTTTTAAGTTTGCAATTTCATTTATAATGAACTTGAATCGAGAGTTCAAAAATAAAAGCTTCAAGAATCTTGTTTTCTCTATAGATTGACTATTATTGATGATATCGTTACTCAAGTTTATCAAATCTAGTTGATTGAGAATGTTAAAGATCTTTATAAGATTGTTCTGCTTTAAATTTGTGTTTAATAGCTTTATTAAGTTTTTAATCATCAAGTTCAACTCTTTATTGATTTGGTTATTAATCTTGACAAAGATAGGAATGGTAGGAAATTTGGCAATTAAGGTCTTGGATAATAAAGAAATATCTAAAGCTTCTTGATAATTTCCTTGGAGAATACATATTTTACATAATGTAGGCAATTCAAGAAGATCTAAGATAGATTCAATGTTGGATAATATAGAACTATTGGTTTTGACCGATGAAAGCAATTGGTCATTTTTCCCTTCTTTTAACGTTTCGTCTTTCAAAAATTGTTCATTGTTTGCCAAATTCTTTATAATAACATTCATTTCCAGCTTCATGTCATTTGTGATCACATCGCTGATATTCTGCATTTCTTCACTTATATCTATAATCAAATCTCTATTATCGTTAGTAATACCAGCCAATTTCACCTCATTGATTCTTTCTATTTCATCCAACTCAGCTATCTCTTCAGTGATGGTCTTAACTCTTTTCTGATCATTTTCATTAGTTGTTATAGTGAAGGTATCGGTTGATATTAAGTCTTCGTTTTCAACCAATTCTTGCAAAAACGACAAGGAAACTTCACGGAGACTAGAATCTGACAGCAAGCTTGCTTGTATATCAGAATCCAAACCTTTTGTCAACTTGTCTAGCAATATACTCGTCATTTGTAAATTTGTACGGTGTCCCACGACTGTTGATAATAATGATTATTTTCGCGCTGTTGGAATTCACCGATAAGTTGTTGAACTAAGGAGAAGTCGAACTTTTACCACTTTAAGTTACTAGACAATAAATAGAAGTGAAATAATATGGAAGGATTATTCTTTAACATTGACTACGGTTACGTGGAAGGGGTCGTTAGAGGATATAGAAACGGGTTATTGGGAAGTAATCAATACTTGAATTTAACACAGTGTGATAACCTCGAAGACTTGAAATTACAATTATCCTCGACCGATTATGGGAATTTCTTGGGACAATATAACGGAACCTTATCTACATCGATTATCAGGGATAATTTATCGAAAAAGTTGTACCAAGAGTTCCAATATTTAAGACAACAAGCATCTGGAACTTTAGCTAAGTATTTGGATTATATCAGTTATGGTTATATGATTGATAATGTAGCATTAATGATTACTGGTACCATTCATGAAAGAGACAGAAGCGAAATATTATCCAAATGTCATCCATTGGGTTGGTTTGATACATTACCAACATTATCAATTGCAACTGATATTGAAAGTTTATATAGTACAGTATTAATTGATACACCATTAGCTCCATTTTTCAAGGATTGTTTATCAGCTGATGACTTGGATGATTTGAATATCGAAATCATTAGAAACAAATTGTTCAAAAACTATTTAGAAGCTTTTATCAAATTTATCAATGAAGAATTCGGTTCTCCTGATAAAGAAATTATGTTGAAATTATTGAATTTTGAAAGTGATAAAAGAGTCATCAATATTGCCTTGAATTCCATGAATAACACCGAATTGTCTTCGGAAGATAAAATGAGTTTGTTCCCAGAATATGGGGAATTATATCCGTTATATCATCTTCAATTATCTAACATCGATGATCCAGAACATTTAAAAACCATCGTTGGATCTGTGGGTGAATATAAAGACTTGTTCAGCAACAGTCAAGACAGTTCTGGCTCTGATAAGAACTTGGAAGACTGGTTTTATTTATTGGAGATGCAATATTGTAAGAACGCCTTCACCCAACAATTCACTTTATCTACTATTTGGGCTTGGTTAAGATCTAAAGAACAAGAAATCAGAAACGTTACTTGGATCGCTGAATGTATTGCCCAAAACCAAAAGAACAGAATCGATAATTACATTTCTGTTTACTAGGTATAGTCTAGTGATTCTAATTCTAGTTCTAGTTATTCTGTTTAGTTAATTACATATAATACTTTTCACTTTCATAGTTTGCAATGTTGGTTCTTTTCGCTTATCTTATAGACTCATAATCTCATCTCATATTTCCACGCGATGGATGTTGGTTTTACAGCATCAACAGCTCATATAAACCATTTGGGGGAAATCTTCCAGTGTGCTGGCTCCTTGAGCAATGAAGCATTAGTTATAATCAACTCTAAAGGGATTACTGTTTATTGTGAGAGCAATCATATTATCAATTGCCAAATTATCATCGACTCCACACTATTCAATAACTATAGTATATTTATCAGGAATGATGATAATTCTACTCAAGAGTTGGCGGGGGAAAAGGAAATACGATTTGGCATTGATTTAAATGTTATTAATTATGCATTTGAAAGCCTCAATACTGAAACCAACATGGTTTGTTATTTGAGTTATAACGGTGAAGGGTCGCCATTTATAATCGAGTTTGAAGATGATACTATAAGTGAAAGTATCGAGTTTCTTACATTTTATCTCGACGTGTCCTATCCATATGACGAAAACGACACAGAAGGTGCAGATTTGGTGGTGGATTATAATGAACTAGAGTATGAACTAATTTTAAAGAGTGATATATTGGTGAATTTGCTACAGGATTTATCCAATATCAACACCGAAATCCTTTATTTATACATATCCAACTTCTTTACCAAAGAATTGAGTTTCATATCGAAAGGGGTGATAGGATACCTGAAACTTATCTACCCTAACGAGAAGAATATCTTGGAAAAGCTTGAAATTTATTCCAAATCTAAGGCTATTTCCACTTTCAAATTCCTGAATTTTTTCAAGATATTCAAGGCAGTTAAGCTATCTAATAAATGCAAAATCACAAAAGATCTCAATGGTGTGTTTTCTATACAATTGATTTGTAAGGATTCTAATAATAATAATTATGCTGGTACATTAATTACAATTAATATGTTGGAAGTTGAAATCGACGATGATCTCGACATCGATTTGGACAACTTCTTTGAAGATAATGATGTCAGTAAACAGAAAAAGAGAAAGATCGATGCCCATGAATCATCTCATGATATAGAAGTTCCTTTATTTTTATAATTTATAAGTAACTAATCTTAAATGCCATCTTTAACGTCTCTTTAATGTTTTGGCCCAAGTTGATCTTTCTGGATTTCAAGACCCTTGAGATAATTAACACCAAAATTAATGATATCAACAATACTGGTGAATTGTTTTGCAAGAAGTATTTAGTTATATTGTAATGATAAAGCAATTTCTCACGCAAAGTATCGATGTTGGATACTGCTGGCTTTGTAGGTTGCTTATTAGGTGTTTGTTCTAGTTGACTACTCTCTTTGATTTGCTTTAAGGACTTATATTTCAAATTTTTATCGAGTTTGTCTTGGGATTCCTTCTTCTTTTGCTCTCTGATCTTTTGCTGCTTTACTTGGGTCTGTTTCTCGGATTCAAGGTACTTTTCATGCTCCGATTTTCCCAACTTGCTCATATATAAATCTTTGTTCTCGATAATGGCATTTTCGTTAACAATTTGTTTAGCATCTTCATATAAATCAAGTTCAGGTAAAATCTTCAACACTAGCAACTCTACAATCTTCTTCACGAATCTATCATTGGATGCAAAGTCTAATTTCGGATACAACTTCAGGAACTTCTGATGAGAAGTCTCTAAGTCCAAAGCAATATAGTATATCAAGTACAAATTGTACAAGGTTTCAGTTGGTATTTCTTCAATATAATGATAAATGGACATCAAGTTGTTCAAAACAGTATCTGCCTTCAACTCATCTAGGATCTGTTGTTTTTCCAGCTTGCTAACTTTAAAATTGCTACTGGATTGGAAGATAAGGCCGATTTCTGTCAAATACAAATTGAGGATCTTGTTGAACAAATTGTCATTGATTACCCCAGAATTCATATGCTTCATCAAATTGTCATATTGCACCTTCAAAACCTCATAGGACTTATTGAAGTTCTTGTTCATGAAAAACTTCAACGCCAACTGGTAGCTATTTTCGATTAGGTTTGTAGTACTTAACGATACTCCACTTTCTGACATATTGTACCGAGTTATCTAATCGCAGATTTTTGGTGATGCTCAATTTATGTGACTCTCATTACTGGGGAAAACCTGGTATATCTGTTTTGGTGTAAAGTGTGAGTTTGAGGCTCCAGGAGTCGGCCAACACATATTAGAAGGTCCTGGTTTCTGTAAGAAGTTTTTAGGGAGAGAAAATAGCAGGAAGGGCCAAAATACGTCAGAGAAATGGATTTTGCAACCGACCGTCCTATTAATCTAAAATAATCTCTCTATAAAATAATATACAGCTCCCAATACTAAAACCCCAGTTCCAATGGTAGGGAAACACCAGAAGGGAATTAACAGGTGATATCCCGGAGGCTTCACAAACGGGAATAATGCCATAAACATGTTGGCAAGTAAAAATATAAGTATAAATGCAAATGGAGTGGAAAATTTGAAGGATTTCTTTGAGGAAAGTAAATGATCCAATTCCCCGTTATGCTTATTCCAAGTTTTGTCCGAAAACCTCAAGTAAATCAACCCTAAAGTTAACAAAATGTTGATCCAGGTTCCTGGGTAAATGTACAAGTTAACGATGAACTCATAGATTTCAGTGGATGGAGGAACAACCAAGACTATAACTGTCACCAACCAATGCAAAAGTAAAGCATAATTGAACTTTTTGAAGTACTTGGATAACGGAATCAATCTTTCAAGAGCCAATTCTTTATTCACGATCGAGTGAGCGTATGAAACCACCAAAACATTACCAAAATTAGATACAGCTATGAACAAAGGTAATATTCTTGAAGTCAAGTTTTCACCAAAGATCTTATTGAAGAATATTCCCGCTATCAAAACACCGCTTGACAAAATTTCTGATTTAGGAATTACCACTAAATAACTTAAAATCACCAAAAAGTACAACACAGTGGTAACCAAAACTGCTAACGGTGCTGATCTAGTTAACACCTTGTATGGATTTTTCGTCTCACTAAGCACATAGTTGGCATTTTCCCAACCTTTGAAGGAATAAATGATTTCCAACAACGCTACCGATATGGAGTAGTAGCTGGTGGTATGACTCAGTTCAAACACATTAGTGAAATTGTTGGTTTTGGGTAAATGGATCAAATCTAGCCACACCAAACCTCCACACATAATAATCAAAGCGAGGATCAAGATTTTGCTTACCCCTAAGAATATGAAGAAGAAATTCGATTGATGGTTGTGAAATATGTGTAGATAACAACATATGGATATGCAAAAGACACCAATCAACTTAACATAGAAATCGTTCAAGTCGTTATCGTTCAATTCTCCAAAAGCTGCAAATAGCACATATTTCCCAAAAGCATACGAGTTACCAGAACTGAATCCAAGCAATACTATCTGGAACGAATAAACATAACCTATTAGTCTCTGGTTGAATACTCTTTGTAAATAATTCTTCTCTCCGCCGTTCCTAATAGGCAAATTCAACGAGTACTCTAAATAAATCAAGATCCCACAAGCTATCACTATACTGCCTAGAACCCACAATGAGAGATAAACACCAATGTTCCCTCCACAGTACTGAAATATCACCGAAGGTGTCAGGAATATCCCTGTTCCTATCATCTTGTTCACTATAAGTGACATGGCAGACCACGAACTGATCTTGGACATGTTGTTAATAATAGAGAAGTATCTATTTTGACATATTTATAGTGGGAAATTATATAATGTCACGTGACGGCGCCGCTTATATTAAGGCTAGCTATAACTATAACTGCAACTATAACTACAACTACAAAAACTATGCTGTTCTTTGGATAAGATGGATCCCACTGTCACTTTCAACAGGATCACTAATCTCTCCGATGTGTAAGCCAAAGGCTGCTTCTTCAAATGATGGTTGCATTTTACCTCTAGTGAAAAATCCAAGGTCTCCTTTCTGAGCGTGAGATGAGCAGTCACTTTCGGTTTCTGCCAATTCTCCCAAAGTGATATCTCCGTTGGTGATTTGGTCTCTGTATTTTCTGATCAAAACCACAGCCTCGTCTCTGGTTCTAGAGATTCCATCGGGGTTTTTCCATGATTTGGGACGTCTTGATTGATTATGTTTAACTAATAGATGGGCTGCTCTGACTTTTTTATCCTTGACTACTGGTTTGAATCCGTTGGCTTCATATTGTTGTAAATACGCTTTTAATTTCTCCAAGTCTGTGTCCATAGGTGGTTCCCATTGGGATTCTTTAGTGGCGAAATTATAGTAGTATTCTCTCTTATGCTTACTCGACACACGAAGAGTCCAATTGGTAGGTAATCCGGTTTCCATGTTATAGAACCTGCTATATAATATATGGGATGGTCTTTTGATGTATCAGTTATTTATGCCTAAGTATTCTTAGGGTTTAGATATTTAGATATGTTTAGTTGTAAGAATAATAAATAATGACTTTTCGCACATATGGTGGTGGGTGTACGGGTGTATTGCTAGAGTTTATTAGATACAACAGAACCATAGAATAGTCTATGTAGTCGGTGTTATTAAACTACGTACGTGGTCAGGCCTGTGTTATCTAAATACCTTTATCTTTCAAAGCGTCCAAAACTTGCGAGTAGACTTCATCAACAGGGCTATCACACCTTACTTTTACTACTTTAGACTGTTTTTCAAAATATTCCACTACAGGCATAGAAGTCTCGATGAAAGTTCTGAATCTCTTTTTGATACTCTCGATGTTGTCATCAGCTCTACCACTAGTTTTGCCTCTTTCTAATAATCTGTCCAACATCACAGCTTCCGGACACTCAAAGAATAATGTGAATGAGGATGGAACTACTTGTTCTTCAAATGTAAGGGCTTGATCCATCTTTCTTGGAAACCCATCAACTAAAAACTTCTTAGACCCATTTTTATGATTTTCGCCAATGGCTTGCTTCAACAAAGCAATGGTTACTTCCTGTGGAACAATTTTCCCTTCTTTAATGTAGGAAGCAATCAATTCCCCATATTTGCTGCCTTCTCTCTTTTGTTCTGCTCTTAATAAATCTCCAGCACTTAAATGAACAAACCCTTTTTCTTTGACCAACTTGGCACACTGGGTTCCTTTTCCAGCTCCTGGACCTCCCAATACAAATATCACTGAAACGTCTTTCTTGTCAAACGCTGGCTTACTGACGGCACTTGGTTCAATGGCTGATTTGGGCCCATTCTTTTGATAAATAGTTGCAGCTATACTGGAACCTACTGCCAAAGCTCCGAGAATCACCAAAATTTTCCCATTTCCTCCTTGTTGTGAAGGTCCCGTGGAATTATAACGTACAAACCTGGTTGGTTGAACTTTGGTTCTAAAAATTGGGCTTGAAACCAAACTTTTATTAAGTCTTAAACGATGAAACATGTTGATAAAATTTGTTGTGAGAATTTTCATTTGTTAGATAAAAAGCGTATAGTGAATAAAAGAAACTTCTAGTAGAACATTTATATTTAGGCATATTTGGCTAAGGCTTCGTCGCTGTATCTTAAATATTTACCATTGATGGACTTATCCCATCCTTTTAACGCTAAATTCGTATAAATAGTAGCTGGAACATCTGGATGTAATAATTTATTATCTTTTTTCAAGTCGGTGAAACGTTTATGAGCTTCTGGCCTCATCTGTGTCAAATGTTTATCTCTTATATCACCTTGCATGTTAGTGTCAACTACTCCTGGGGCAATTGAAATCGTTTGGATCGTTGGTTCGTCATCAGCAATAGTTAACATCAAATGATTCAACGCTGCTTTTGAAGATCCATAACATCCCCAGCCACTGGTTGCACCAATTGATGCACCTGAAGATACGGCTATGAAATTTCCTTTGGTCTTACGTAAATGGGGGATCGAATGTTTAGCTAACTCAACAACAGAGAAAAAGTTGATGTCAAACGACTTTCTCCAATCATCGATATTTGCATCTTCAATTGTGGTAACTGGATCCAATACACCTGCATTTGCAATGACAGAATTGAGTTGTCCAAACTTAGAAATAGCCAAATCAACGGCTTTGATGGTGGTTTCAGTCTTGGAAACGTCTCCAGCTACAATTCCCACTCTGTCTTCGCCATGTTCCAGAACTAATTTTTCAAGTTTATCTTGAGATCTTGCAACAGCAATGAGTTTTGTATTAGGATTTTGCAAGTATAGCTTGGCAATAGAAGCACCGATTCCTGTAGAAGCACCTGTCAACAATAATACAAAAGTCATAGTAACAGTTCGTTAACCCTAAATGTAAAAGTAGCAAATCAGAAGCAATTGGAGCAGAAAAAAAACACAACACTAAATATTAGTACCAAATAGTTCAACACAATCTTCTAACACCCGTGAAACACTACACATACATTGGTAGCAGCGAATATATAATTTGTACTCGATGCTAAAACTACAGATTTCGCATTCGCAAAACTGACAGAAGTTTAGTATGAATATAAACGTAGATTCAGCTAAAGATACGCTTTGCAAGAACATTCTCATCTACGGGTATTGCAAATACGAAAACAAAGGCTGTGCCTTTGGTCATAAGAACGGAAAACCTGGTTCGGCAACCATCAATGGGAATGGAGTCGCCAATCAAGATAACACGGCAACAACAACAACTGGTGCCATAAACAGCGGTACCACGGCTAGTGCGCCTAATAGTGGTGGAAATGGGAAGGCTGATACAAAGAAGAAGTTTAATTTCAACACCCCATCATTCCAGCCTTCAACTCAGAAGTTTTCCCCTAAAATAGACCACATCCAAGCATTTGTTCCTAATGATGTCCCTTCAGACAATAATCTATCAAAGAAATTTAATACTTCGGCTAATATCTTCACTCCTAGTGGATTTGAGTCGAATCCTTATAGTACACCACCAGTGACACATGCTTCATTGAACAACTCGGCCATAAATTCTCCAATACAATCCTCAATGCAAATTATAGGATCAACTCCTGGGCCCCAATCTATGCCTTCAAGTGGAAGTTCTGATATGTATTATCATCGTGGCCAACAAACAACTACTACAAATTACCCTTTAAATTATCATTTATATGCTCCAGCACCTCCACCAAGATTAGTAATTCCATTACCCCCATATGAGACTAATGCCAACGAAATGTTTATACCAAATGAGTTGAGAGAAACTTTGACTAAAAGAAACGAAGCTACTTTATTGACCATGGGGAGAAGCAATTTACCTGAAAATGTTAATGTTTATCACTCACTTATACCATTAGATATGGAAAATAAATCCAGAATATGGGGCGTTAATAATGCTATATATAAAGTATTTTCTAATATTGATGGTAATGCTTATATATTGAGAAAAATCGATTTTGAAGGTGTTACCAGTATCGAAGCCGATAGTTTCAAGACTATAAAAAGATGGAAGCTGATCAAAAACAGTAATATAGTGAAATTACAAGATTGCTTTACTTCTATAGCATTTGATGGGATCAATAGTAAATTGGTAATGATTTATGATTATTATCCTAATTCAATCAATTTATATGAACAACATATCAATAGAAAGTTGGGGTACAAATTAGAGCCAATGACTGAAGATTTATTATGGGTGTATATCATACAAATCACCAATGCCTTACTAGCTATTCATGAGAATGGATTAGCAGCTAGAAGTGCATTAGACTTAACCAAAATCATTATCACCACTAAAAATCGTATTAAATTGTCAAGTGTTGGAATCAGTGATATTTTGAATAGTGAAAATGATAGAATGAATACAATCAGAACTATAATGAATAATGAACAAAAGAAAGATTTTAAGAAGTTTGGAGAAATCATCTTAGAATTAAGTTTATTAATGATACCTACCAAGAACGAGAAGAAAGTTGAAAATTTAAGAGGAGTGGTTTCTAGTGAATTATATGAGGTTATTGGCAAATTGATCAACGATTATGAACATATCAATCTTGAAAAATTCAATCAATACTATTTAAGTAAAAAGCTGATTGAGTTTATAAACAACTTACAAGATGGGAATGATTATATTGAAAACCAGTTAAGCAGTGAATTAGAAAATGCAAGATTATTTAGATTAATCACCAAGATTAACTTCATCATAGATCATCCAATATTGAAATGGAACGAAAATGACAGGATTTATCTTATTAAATTGTTTCATGATTATATTTTCCATCAAATGAATGAAATGAATAAACCTGTAATAGACTTATCCAGAGTATTAACAAAATTGAATAAACTTGATGCGGGAATTGATGAAAAGTTTTTGTTAGTATCTAAAGATGAAAAATTGTCAATATTAGTGAGCTACAAGGAAATCAGGGACTTGGTAGATTCCGTGTTCAGAGAGTTGAGCAGATAAGTCATACAAATAGTAATATACAATTAATAGTAATAATTTGGTCTACTCTTCGGATTCCATGACTCAAGCCGATTCAGGGTCTTATCTTATCTATTACTCACTTTGCAAATGTACGGACGCCAGGGATGAGTACTAGTTCGGTGCTGGCACCACAGTTTCAACCAGAGCTCGCCCCAGAGCCTCAGTTCCCGGCGCCATTGCGGATGCGAAAGCATGACCCGGTGTCATCCCTCTCGCCCCTATCACGGCACTAACGATGACACAATTTATCACCGTCGTCGCACCAGCTCACGCCATCCCTCACTGCCTTTGGCCTATGACTCTTGAGGTTAGTCATGCGGTTTGTGCACGCCCGTGACTCAAATTCGATTATATATTCGCAGCATATCACTAATTTGCAGCATCGAGCTACTTACTTAACTGATTAACCATTGATTATTTGATAGTATAATTGAGTGATCAATATTTACTGGTTTAATTAGCTCTTTAGGTTTCATAGGTATTTTCATTTTAGCGTTTTTTGGTCTTTGGTCGGCTTGTTGGATAACAAGATTGTATATTATTAATTAGTTATTAGCACATAGTACTTTTTGTACTCATACTCGGTTTTTTTTGTTTGGCGTTTCTACGTTTGGATTGTATTATTTCACCATGTCTGTCTAGGTGCCTCTGGCTTGTAAAGTTTGTCAGAAGTCATCTTTGGTGGTTATACTTTTAGTTACTGTTTTTTTTTTTGGTCCCTTTATTATCAGTTCATTTGATCAACAATGTCGAAAAGTCTTTCAGGTTCTCCTGAATTCATTCAACATCTGTTAAATACCCCTCAGGATTTACTTGCAAGTCCTACAAATGATGATTCAAATGCAATTTATTTACCTAATGATTATAAGTATTATCAAAACAATCTTGATAAATCTCAGTTTAATTTAACTTTGATCAATTCCTATATCTTTTTAATAAAGTTATTATATAAGGATGATGCCTCAGTTACTATAAATAGTTCAAATTTGAGATTTTTCATTATTGAGACTTTAAGAAGATCTAAATCTTCCATTTCAATTTTACAAATTTCATGCTTTTATTTATTGAAATTAATCAAAAATCATAATGGTTCATTAGTTAAGGATCCTAAGAAATTATTTTTAGGCTTGATTATCTTATCTTCAAAATTTAGTCAGGATTGTAACTATTCTTTCAAGACTTGGATTAAGATTTTAAGTATGAAGCCTGAAGATTTATCAGTTTTAAAGTCTTTAGAAATCAACTTGTTACAACAACTTGACTATAATTTATATATTAATGAAAAAGTTTATGAAAATTGGTGTAATGTTTTATTGATTTTCGGTTATGACTTTATTAAAGTTCAAAAGATCTTTGATGTGAAGTCTGAGATTGTTTGGGATTCAAATCTTTTATCCATCGATTCAAAATTGTCTAAATGGAACACTTTTTTCGATGGCTTGAATCTTTCAAACCTTGAATGCGTTAATATCAAGTTTAACCTGTATTATTTAAATCAATTCAATAAGAAGGTGTTTCTTGTCAACTCTTTATTCGAAAAGAGACATTATGAAGAAGATTTAAATGATAAGGTAAAGGTCTTATGTAAGTAATACATATATTTCTTAAAGTCATATCTATTTACATTATTTATATACATATAAACAACCATCTTCTCCCCAGATTCCTTGTACATTATTTAAAGTTAAGAATCCTTCATTGTCTTTGTTGGCCTTATTTTCGGTGTATCCTTTTCCTATAAGATAGTTGTTAACTTTACCAATATTATACCCTCTGACCATGATATTTCCAAACTTTTTGTTATTCAAGTTGACTAATTTAATTTCATTGGATTGGCAAATACATCCACTTGCCGTTAAGTTGATCTCGATTCTTGGAGTCAAAATTCTATAGTCGTAAAAATCGGTCAATAGTAAAGGACCAACAGTTGAAGCATAAGTGTTTTCGTTGATAATTCTACAATTTAACAAGGATCTAACTTCATTTCTAGTCAGACTTGACAATTTATAAGGCTCGTCGATACTTTTTTGTAAGTATAACAATCTTAATTTCAGACTAGTTAGTTTACTGAATTTTCCTTTGGATAAAAAATACTTCAAAGTATAATACCTAAATTTATCAGCAAGGCTCAAACTTTGTTTCAAATCCCTTATTATTTCCGGTGTCAAATCATTTGAATTTATGGATAAAACAGTCGGTTCAAGATCTAATAATTGTTGGAAGGTTCTAGGTTCACTCAACACAACGTCACAGCTACTTATTAACCCTACCATCAATTTACTAATAAGATTAGTTATGGGTTGATTATCGACGATAACAAACTTATCTTTTGAAGATAACAGTTCGTTCGTTGGTAAATGCTTAAGAGTAGAAGCAATACTACTAATAAAATTTATGACCACATAATCAGTATGGCTTATTATTTTATTATTCAATTTCAGACTAATCCTTACTCTTACGCCTTTATCCTTCTCATAATTATATTCATTTTCAAAAGTTAAAAGTTCTTGCAGTTCATAAACAAATGGCAAACCCTGATAAAAGTAATCGACTTCGACATCATCGAGACTATCATCATAGAAATTGATTAAAGTTCCGTTGATTAAACATGATAATACCACTACCAAATTCTCTTTGGACTTCAAAAAATCACAAATCCTTATACCAATACTGTTGATTCCTTTATCATTTACATACCCAACAAATTTATCTACATTATAGTTAACTTCACCTATCGAAACCAATTGTCCATATAGATCGATGTTCTTGCTGCCCGCCCTCAATTTCTTCATGACTATCTCCCAAATATCACAAAAGTTCCCATTTCTTAACTTATAATGCTCGTATCTGATATCTAACCCTACTCTCAATCCTCCTCCATACTCTAACTTGTTAGATCTATAAATTGGACTTTCATTCTCTAATCTTGTGGTTTCAACTGTCGATTGTTCGCTCAAATGAATCTCATGGATGTCTTTCGTTGCATCTATGTACTTTTTGAAGATAAATTGTATCAACAATATCGTGCCAATTGCAATGAGCACAGATTCACTGTTCATAGTATTTATATTATCGTATAATAATTCGCGTTTAAAATATATTAACCTTTCTAAATATAATAATATTGGAATCAAAAACTATTAGCAGTTAACGCGGGCGAGCTAATATAGAATGGTTATAGGTAGGTTCAGGAAACTTTTGCCTCGTATGAGGACATATTACCAGTTGGTTGGGTTCATTTTGACAATGTGGACTGTAACATTTTTGATTCATGAAAGATTGATTCCTATGTATCTGGCAAAACAATGTACATGGCCAGTATTAACACACCCACATGAAGATAATAGTTATAAAGGTACTGAGGAGGATCCAAACATTTATAGTGATATGGTGGATGTTAATGAACACTCGGAGCTGAGAGTTTTATTTATTGCTGATCCACAATTGATTGATAATCATACTTATCCAAATAGAAATCCTTGGTTATTGAAACTAAGTCAACATACAGTCGATGTATATTTAGATAAAAACTACAATATTTTTATGAGACGTTTAAACCCAGATTATGTATTCTTCTTGGGTGATTATTTAGATAATGCTAGATCTTCTGATAATGAATACTTTAAACAAGAATTCAAAAGATTTAGTTCTATTTTCAAATTCAGACAATACGGGTTGAGAAAAGATGAAAGCTTTTTCACTAATTTACCTGGGAATCATGACATAGGTATTTCAGATGGTGTTAAATTACCTGCAAGAAAAAGATTTGCTAAAACATTCGGAAAACCAAACAGAATTATTACTATTAATGATGTCGATTTTGTCACTTTGGACACTCCTTCATTAATGTCTACAAAAGAAGAAATTTACTCTGAACCTAGAAAATTTATGGAATCTAATTTCAAAGTTGCTCATAAATTGAATCCTAGAGTATTGTTGACTCATGTTCCGTTATTCAGAAATCCCTTTACAACTGACTGTGGTCCATTAAGAGAAGATGAAAGATTCAGATTGATTAAAGGCTATCAATTCCAGCTGGTGGTTGATGATGACATCTCAAAAGAGATTTTGGAGCAAGTTCAACCAGATTTGATCTTCTCTGGAGATGACCATGATTATTGTGACATAAACCATTCCCCAACTACAAGAGAAATAACCGTCAAGTCCATTAGTATGGCTATGGGTATCTGGTATCCAGGTATTCAATTATTGACATTTTCTAATAATAACGACATATTCAACTATGATACCAAATTATGCTACTTGCCTACTCCTTATTACAATGTTGCCCATTATATTTTTACTGCAGTTTTAAGTGGAGTATTGTTAATAATTTGGAACTTGAACCAGAAACAAAGATTCAATTACAACGTTTTACCAACCCTGAATGTTGCAATGAAGAAAAACTCCCAAAAACTCAACGACTTTTTGCAAGATCAAGAAATCGATGGACTGGTTAATTCAGCCCTTTATTTACCTAATTACACTTTTACTGAAAAACCTTCAGCTGATAGTACCTTCAATTCCTATTTTGTTCCTTTTGTCAAGTTCATCAAAAAGTATCAAGTTCTCCCATTGTTGAAACAATTTATCTTATTGGGATCCATGGTCATACTTATTTATAGTTTTTTTGTAGCTTCTGTGTAAAGTTCTAACATATATATTTGTTTAAATTAGGTTTCGATGTCGTCTGTTGCAACCGTGTCGCGCGACACTAAAATGTGTTAAAAAGGATGCGGCTCAAGGACATATGAAACATCCTGTTAATATATAAAATATCTTATACATAATTAAAGGCAAAGTGCAGATTTTTGTATACTTTATTGATCATTTATCTCTGAGAAGAGGAACAGAGATTCTGCGTTGGATTGCTGATAGTTTTAAGCCTTTCTGATACCGACTAACTAAACACTGTGATAAAAATGGGTTGTGGAGCAAGTGTACCTGAACATGAAGAAGAAGATCCGTTTCTAGTAGATCAAAGAGTTAATGATGCTATAAATCAAACATTACAACAAAATAAAAAGGGCAACAAGAACCAAATCAAGTTACTTTTACTTGGGGCTGGAGAAAGTGGAAAATCCACGGTGTTGAAGCAGCTTAAACTATTACATAAAGGTGGTTTCACGCATCAGGAACGATTACAGTATAGCCATGTCATCTGGGTGGATACCATTCAATCCATGAAGATCCTAATTGTTCAAGGTAGAAGTTTAAATATACCTTTGGACTGCGATAGTAAAGATAGTCCGTTGGCGAAGTATAAGCGTATTGTTTTGCAAGCAAATGCTTTACAGCAGATTGATACTTCTATCGCTGGAGGAAGCAACTTTTTAAATGATTATGTGTTAAGATATAGTGAAGGCAATAAGAAGAAGAGAGAGAGAAATAGTACAGGGATTGCAAATACTTCTTTTTGGAATGATAAAGATGATAAAACAGACAATGCCATGGAAGTATTAGACCTTAATGTGGATACCACTCAAGAACAATTTTCAAGAGACCAGATTTCAGAAAGTATTGAAATGTTATGGAAATATGATAAGGGCATTCATAAATGTTTCCAAAGATCAAATGAGTTTCAATTTGAATCAAATGCTTCCTATTATTTCGATAAAGTTCATGAATTTGCTAATCCGAATTACGTCTGTAATGATATTGACATTTTGAAAGGAAGAATAAAAACCACGGGTATTACTGAAACTAATTTTAATGTTAGTTCTTTCAAATTTAAAGTCTTGGATGCTGGTGGTCAAAGACTGGAAAGGAAAAAATGGATCCACTGTTTTGACAATATCACAGCTATACTATTTGTAGTAGCTATTTCCGAATATGATCAGATGTTGTTTGAAGATGAAAGAGTCAACAGAATGCATGAAGCAATCATCTTATTCGATTCTCTCTGCAACTCAAGCTGGTTTATAAATACTCCGTTTATCTTATTTTTGAACAAGATTGATCTTTTCGAGAAGAAAATCTCCCAATCACCATTATCAAACTATTTTCCGGAATTTCAAGGTGATAACAAGAAACTAGAAGACTGTATTAAGTTTTTTGAACAAATTTTCTTAAAAGTCAATAAAACTTCTAAACCAATTTATGTGCACAGAACTTGTGCAACTGACACAACCTCTATGAAGTTTGTACTTTCAGCTGTTACCGATTTGATTATTGAAGAGAATTTAAGAAAGAGTGGACTCATTTAGAGTGTGATAATGTACAACATTTTTTTATTATGCAATATATAAAACTATATAAATTAATTCTAAATTCTTCTTTTTGAAATTTGTAAAGATAATAAAATTAATAATAAACTTGATTATTAATTTGCTTACCATCTTAACATAGACATTTCATTTCTCCATTTACTGTAATCCATTAAGGCTTCGACTTGACCGGTAGATGAGATAACAATGTCTTTATCCCATAATGCGGCTTGGGCCCAAGCTTTAATTTCTTTGGTTGAGATGGTATCAACTTTTTCCAAAGCTTCTTTCAAGGAGTTTCTGTATCCTAATAATAAAACTTTGTTGGCGATATCAGAAACAATAGCACTGGTGGAGTTTAATTCTGATAAGATTTGAGTTTTAACTTGTTGTTTAGCTCTTTCGACTTCAGCTTCAGTGATTGAAATTGATAATCTGTTCCATTCTTTCAAAGTGAAATGAACGAAATCATCTATTAAATCGATATTTGACATTTCAGCATTGAAACCCCATAAACCAGAATCGGAGTATGAAGTTGAAAAATGTTGATATTTATCTACAAGATGATATTCTTGAACAATAGTAGCCAATTTTGGACTGGTTAAAGTAGAAACAGTTGATTTATGATCAAAGTTACCAAAGACAGCAGAAGCAACTTTAGCAACATAGTAAGCAGGTGATTTAATACCTTCACCGGCAGCAGCAATAGAAACGTAAGCTTTTGGCATGGTATCATCTCTCATTCTAATTTCAGAACCTAAGAAACTGGCTGGTTTGGTAACTGGTTTGTGACCTTGAGGAATTTTTAAGGAACTTTCAATAGAATCAACTAATTCGTCGTGGTTAATGTTACCGGAAGCAGCAATAACAACGTTGGAACCAACTAAATGTTTTTCTAATAAACGTTCAGAATCTTGGAATTGTAAGTCTTTAACAGAATCTGCAGTACCTAAAGTTGGTAAACCTAAAGAATAACTTTGGAAAGCAGTAGCATTTAAATGTTCTAAAACCATCTTGCTTGGAATGGATTCTAATAATTCACCTTCTTTAATTAATGATTTCTTAGCAGATTCAAAGTCAGCTTTGGCAACAATATCAGCAGCATTAGAACCAATGGTGCTGATTAATTTAGCAGCTTCAGAAATATTGTCACTGGTGGTTTGAGCGATAACACCATTGATTTCTTTACCACATTCATTAGATAATAAAACACCATTATCTAAGCCGGAACCTAAGATCTTGGTGGTTAAAGCAGAAATACCATTACTGTATGAGTGTTCAGCTCTTGAACCAGCACCAAAATATAAACCAATACTTGAAACTTTAGCATATGGGTTAGCTTCAGTTGCAATAGTAACTCCATTTGATAAAGTGGCATATTTGGTAGCACTGTTGGCAGTGGCAATAAAACGTTTACCTCCTAAGGTCTTGACCCCGTTCTTGATACTAGCTCCACGAATCATCTTAATTTTACTGTGAAATGTGTCCTTTTTTATCAGTTCTGTGTTTCTTCACTTCTGAAAAATTGTTGATGTTTTATTCGTCCTTTCTCAATTTTTCATTTTCGCTGTCAGCCAATGAAATCGCCGGTAATTTGAGTTAGTTTAGCACTGCGCTGATTTCCTGGTGGCACCACTGATGGTGCTAGCGCGGGGCCGACGTGGTACCAGCCGGGCGTGGGTGTGTGATGAACTGGTTCCATAGTTTTTTGTGTTTGGTTGGTGTTTAGTTGATAGTCTTTGGTTTATATTGCCACTATAACCATATCCCTTTGTTAAGTATCTAACGTGTATTGCTATAATTGTACATAGAAAGTAACTCATCATAGTCATCAACGGATTTTGCATCCACAAAATCTGATTTCAAGTTGATAAACTCTGTATGATTCGAAGGAATGCCTCCGGTAGAGATTCTGGCTGCTGAAAGGGAAACTTCGTTGAGAACAGTTTTCCAAACTCTATTGTCATTGAGCTTCGTTGCATCTGAAAAGCTTCTGTTAATTTTTTGCAACTCAATGAGGTTTTTGTTTTCCATTTCTTTATACTGGTTCTCCATTTCTTTTATTCCTGTGTCTGAGTTTTCCACTGGACTTTCTACTTCAATAATTGGTGAATGCAAGAGCAACTGGCTCATCTTGTGCTTAGTACGGCCAAAAATGGTTTGTTTCTTCACGAGATTCATGCCCCAAGTTATACTGTTTGTGCTACTTCTGCTTTCACTTCTGCTTTCTTTGTCACAGGACATGGAGTTTGCTTCTATAGTTGTATCTTGGTCCGCAATCACCAGATTGCCATCTATTTCAGGTTCTGTATCTACTCTACTCATCTCAATCAAGTCTGAAATAGAAGACTTGATCATTTGAATTGGCTCATTTATAGATTCTTGGTCTTCAAACACAGACAATGGTATCGAATTACTATTTGAGCTTCCTAGACGCAAAAATTCACCCGGTTTGATAACGTATTTGTCTTTGGGGAATAGTCTCAATGATAATCTATTATTCATTTTGGTTTGAAGTATTCTAGGTTCTTTGGTATTGCTGTAAAATCTCTGCAACAAGTCAGCTCTCCAGTATTCCAATTTGTATTTGATTCTGTGTCCATAGTATTGGACTCTATCGAAGTCATTGGTTCTAAAGTGCATCCCAAGCTTATTTTTTTATAGATTCTATAGTTTGTGAAAGTTGCAGCCAAACACAAATTGCGAAAAGTAGGTGATATACTATGTAGATTTTATTATTCTATTTACAATTATAATTTGACATAGGCTCTTTGTGCAGTGGCAAGCTTATGCATTTGTGCTCTTCTGTCATAACCTGAAGACTTACCTTCATAACTACTTATTATTTCTTCAGCTAATCTTACTGAAAAATCGGGAGATTTCTTCTTCGAAGCCCCTTCCAAAATCCAAGTGAAGGCATATCTGTATCTTTGTTTTAAAGTTAAAGGATATGGGACAACCTTAATTTTTGCAGTTCCATCACTCTCACTTTTTGTATCTAATAAAGGTGATAATTTATCTAAAGTTTGGTTTAAAACAATAACTGGATCCATTCTTAATTTTAAGTAGACAATATATAAGGCTCTACTAACAGTTCTTCTAGCTTTGGATTTCTTCCCATCTCTCATGATTAAATTTACTAATTGGTCAACAACTGGGAAACTTTGACTTGGAACTTTGGTAGTTAAAAATTTTTCCTTTTCTGCTACTTGTTGTTCACTAGGTGTGAATTCTTCTTGTAAATATCCTTCAGTTTCAGTTAATTGTTTGATATATACTTCGGTCTCGTTATCTGGCGCATGTCCTTTTTGTAATCTGTTTAATGCTGCTAACCATTCTTCAACATCTTTTTCAGTGATTTGTTCTTTATCAACTGGGAATACTTGTGCAGCTAAATGAGCACTTGATGCTTGGTTATACCTCAAACTGGTCATAACGAAGCTTCTGGCCACATTTAAGCCCACAACGCTTTTTCTGGCACCTGAAAGCGTTCCTGAGGCCCTCGTTATGCTGAGTATTCTTTGGACTCTATTCATCATAGTGTTGAAAATTTTCTCACATTCCTTTCTTTACTCGATGCGCGTAAAGATCAGTATAAACTAGAAGATTTATAATTAGAAGAAGAGATTACAAGGCAATTGGAAACATACAGTAGCTGATATTGTACCGAATCATAGATATAGTGAATTAAAAGACCAGGTGAAATTTTGAAACCAATTGGCACCATTTAAAGCTATATACTACCAAAATGAGTGACTTGGAATTGTTAAGACCAATTATAAATGATAAGTATTTTAAAGCTTCTAACGACTGGAAGCAAATATTGCCCAAGATAATTAAGCACATAGAAAGTTTAGCTAGCTATGAAAGTTTGAAACCGGCGAGTGAAAAGATCGAAGTGCGTTTGAACGAATATTTCAACGAGAGTCCTCCATTCACAATACTTCGATTGTGTGAAATCTTAATAAATCCTGAAGGTGAAGGGTATTCAATTGATAATGAAACAAACTTGACGAAATATTTCAATGCGTTGTGGAAGGTGGTTAATGTTTCGTCAACAGTCACCGAATTTCCTGATCCAATCATGGAAACACCAAGCACCAAAGAAAATCCAGAAGATATTCCATTAATCAAGATCCCATGGTTGAATGAAACGGAAGAAATCAAAGACCTAGAAGAATCGCCATCCAAAAGAGTCAAAAAGGACGTCGATGATATGGAAACGTCCATGGACTCGCCTAAAGAAGAAGATAAGATGGATATAAGTGCAGAAATCGAAATAGAAGAAAAGAAAGAGGATGAAGACAAAGAAAAACAATGAAATAATGATAATGTTGGAGTAGAAAATGTAGGATATGTGTAGAAATAATCAAGAACTTAGTAAATGTCGACAAAATAATTCTATTAGATAAATAAATAGAAGCTATATACAATTAACTTAATGCATTCCAAAAGTTCCCAAGTAACTCAAAAAGACCATTGTGATCAGTCTCAAGTGAATAAATCCCATACAAAGAAACACTAGTACCCAACATCAATAACCTCGAAGCAAACTTGTACCAAACCCCATAAACTCTTTTTGGAATATAATCGATGATACAAGATTTCAATCCCATATGGGCATGGGCCAATACAGTGACACAGAAAGTATAGTCCAACATAGGGAACTCAGATCCCACGATAAAGGGAGCTATAGTCAAAGGAATCAAAGCACCAGCTGCAACTCTTTCATAACTCCAATGATGTCCACCTTCGAAAAAATTGGCTTCAGGTGGTTTATAAGCGTCGTTAACTGTCCCCACCACGAACCCTGGAGGTTGTTCGATTAGCTTATACTTGGAGAAATCTGGTTTCAACGAGATTTGTCTGGCAAGCGTCTTGGGTTTTAATCCAACTTGTGCTATTCTTCTTAAACTCATCGCTTTGAGAATGAAATTTGAGAATCACGATTAGTGAACATGGTTTAGAAATCATATAGCAAATTGGGATAAACGACGTAGAAGACGAGTATAAAAGTGTGTAGGGGAATAATAGGGTACGAACAGGCAATATTGAACTTTTCAGAGAATTCGGAAAGAGTTTGAGCTAAAAATCACCAATTATGGATGAAATCGTCATCAGTTCAGTAGTAGAACTGCCATATAGCCAGTGCAGTGCAGACCAATCTAAGTTATTCATTACTATATACATTTGTTGGCTTTTAGATCTTGCTAGCCAGGAATATCCATGTTTTAAACCAGAATAGCTCTGTTTTCCGCCTACCAAGAAGCCTTGGAAACCCCAGGAAGTACTCCAGCAGTGGCTCTATCTCTGAAAGCAGTTCTATTCAACTTAAAATCCTTAATAACCCATTTTCCATTCCCAGATGCTACACATCTATCTCTAATTTGGGTGATAGAAGTGTATTTAGGCATAGAAGCCAACTGTAATTGAGCTTCTAATCTGACATTTCCCGGTAATTCAGTATTTCTAGCAATGTATTTTAAAGCATTTCTCTGTACTTCATGTTCAGCATATTGGATTCTTTTGAACTGGTCTTTGATGACTCTTGCATTGACATAGGAGTGTTTTGGAATCTCAAACTTGACGGGGAATCTGAAAGGCATTGTAAATTACGTTCTAGTCTTAGTTGGCGATGCTTGGAATATGTGGAGGTGTAGATTACGCTTAGAATACGTCTAATGTATGTAGAATATGTCTATGATAGATCTATAGTAAAAATAGCCTTAAACGTTCACTAAACTCTTCTGTATCTTGAAACTGTTGATGAAAATTTTCAGTGAGAATATGTTCACGGGATTAGTAGAAACCATAGGGAAAGTTTTAGATTACACTGAGACAGATAAAACGGAGTCCGGGGGAAACGGAGCTAGTGCTACTATAGGAGACTGTAGTGAAATATTGGGAGATGCCAATTTGGGAGATTCTATTTCCACTAATGGTGTTTGTCTTACTGTCACTGAATTTGATGATAAAAGAACATGGTTTAAAGTGGGAATAGCACCGGAAACCTTACGTCGTACGAATTTAGGAGACTTGAAGACGGGATCGAAGGTTAATTTAGAAAGGGCTGTAACTGCTGACGTTAGAATGGGGGGACATGTAGTTCAAGGACATGTAGATACTATAGCTACAATTACTAATAGACAAGCTGATGGGAATGCTTTGTCTTTTAGATTCCAATTACGTGATAAACAATACATGAATTATATCGTTGAAAAGGGATTTATCTCAATTGATGGTACTTCATTAACAATCACGGCAGTAGATTATAATACTAGTGAATTTTCAATCATGATGGTTAGTTACACACAAGGGAAAGTTATCATGCCATTCAAGGACATCGGCGATACCGTCAATATTGAAGTTGATTTGACAGGTAAGATCATAGAGCATCAAGTAGAAGCTACTTTGAATAGTCAATTCGTGAACCCCAATAGTGCTGTAGTGAAGATGATTGAAAAGATAGTGGAAAGGAAGATCTCCGAGATGAAGAATTGATGGGGCTGTCCTGGACGTTGTTTCTTTCGTTAGCTATTCTGTGCTCTGAGTTCTGTGCTCCCCTTATTCTTAGTTTATGAATAAATATGACTCTCTACCCTTTCACAACCACTATCTCCCAAACCCTCGCAACACTACAATGCGCCTGGCATCCCCCTGGTACACACCACCATGCTCGGTGCCCACCTTCGTGCTCGGTGCCCACCACCATGCTCACCTCCCATCCCCACCAGTTCCATACCACAGCGCTCTCAGAAAATTATCACCAAATCTGCGAAGGCAAATACTATGGATATTGTATTAGGAATTAAACTACAAGATAGTACGGTGATTGCAACGTCCAAAGCTGTCACACGAGGCATATCAGTGTTGAAGGAGGACGAAGATAAAACCAGGACATTGAATGAGCACAATTTGATGGCATTTACAGGAGAAGCTGGTGATACAGTTCATTTTGCTGAATATATTCAAGCCAATATTCAGTTGTATTCAATGAGGGAAAATGACATTGAATTGTCACCTAAAGCCACCGCTTCATATGTAAGAAACCAATTGGCTACATCTATTAGATCCAGAAAGCCTTATCAAGTTAATGTATTGATTGGAGGGTATGATGTTAAAAACGATGAACCAACATTAAATTATATCGATTACTTAGGTACTCATGCTGTCTTGCCTTACGCTGCCCATGGTTACGCTGCGTTTTATTGTATGTCCTTGTTAGATAAACATTACAGACCCACAATGAATATGGAGGACGGTTTACATTTATTAAAGATGTGTATAAAGGAATTACAAACCAGAATGCCTATGGACTTCAAAGGTGTTTATGTCAAAGTGGTTGATAAGAATGGGGTCAAAAATATCGAATTGTAGTCACGTTTCACATGAATAGATAGTTTCAACAAGTTTCACGGTAGTTGTGTTGGTAGCTAACTGACGCTTCAGCCCAGTTTCTTTGTTGTTTTTGCTTTATAGCGTAGAATTGGCTACTAGTCTAGCTTTTTTTATCAATGTAGCTTCTCTCAATAGCTTAGAAGTATACATTATCTACAAATGCTATTTTCTTAACATCTCCAATTTCTCATTCTTATATCTGCTACAGTTCTCACTATAAATTCGCGTTATCACTATGTTTAAGATCCCTACTTTGAAGTCCATTCAGGACACTATTGCTAATTATGACTTTGAAAGTCTCAGTAAACAAACAGAAAAGACTTATGAAGGAATCAGTAAAAGTCTTCTGCCATTTGCCCATAAAACCAGCGAATTACTTACACAACAATTGAATCAGATTCAACTGTTGGCAACCAACTCCAACGTCGAAGTCAGTGAATTACCAAAAGACTATCTTGAATTGGAAGCCAGTTGTGACTTATTACTTAATTTATATTCTGAGTTGATTCAATTCAACAACGATACTTTTGGTCAAGTCAGTTATGATTATCCTCCTGCTAACGGTTCTTTAACTAAATTTAGACAAAACGTCATTGGTAACAAGTTTAATCAATTAAAACATGTTTCGTCTCCTCAAGAATTAGAAAACATTTTGTTAGGGAAAGAAGAAAAGGAAGAAACCGCTGATATTCAAGTTGTTAATGTTCCAAAAACTTTATATGGACAATTATCAAAGATTTGTGAAAAATATCAAACCGAATTAAAAAATTCAGATTCTCCTTTGAACTTCACCCTTTTGCAAATCAGTTCTACTTATTTAGAGATTGCCCAAGCTAGATTAGATATGGATAAAAAGATTAATGATTTAAACGTTAAATTAGTTGAAACTTTGAATTTAGAATTTATCAAAGTTAATGAGTTAAGAAAGAAAGTTTACTCCACCAGACACGAATTCGATTTAGTTAGAGCCAAAGTTGGTGATGAAGATAGTGACGAGTTAATCAAAATTGAAGATGAATTAGTTAGTGCTACTGAAGTAGCTGTCATGGAAATGAAGACCTTGATCCAACCTTCTAAATCTGTCAATTTGTTGAAGGTATTTGTCCAAGCCCAAAAAGAATGGTTTGAAATGTCCGCTGGTAGATTATCTACCTTATTAGACGCATTGGATAAAGTTAAAATATCCGAATAATTAGTTAGTTAGTAGTGCGCTCAATATATTCTTTAGTATAGTTTTTCTTCATAGTTTTAGCTTAAATTAGTACAGGTACTAAGGGCACCAACACAATTAGTGCCACTACAGCAACAACAGAACGCTAGCAATATGAGACAGGCCGAATATAATGATAAAAGAAACGTCTTCAACAAATCTTCAGTGGTGGAAACCATTGTACGAAATAGAATCAAAGACTCCATCTTCTACAAACAATACCTTTATTTAACCAACGAGCAGACTATTCTTCCAGTCATTGTCAACCATGTCAAGTACATCAAAGGTCTTGACTCTAATAACAGGCCCAGTCCGTTTCTATGTTGTTTACTCCGAATGTTGGAAATCAATCCATCTTCAGCCATTTTGAAGATATATTTGAACCAAACCAAGTTTAAGTATCTTTTGGCATTACTGTTGATGTTTATACGGCTTACCAAGCCTTCTTCAGAGATATATACCTTATTTGATAGCTACATCACCAATTATTCAAAGCTAAGAGTACAACTTCCGTCTCCTCAGTTTGTTAATGGAATGCCTATTAACTATGGAATCAGCCATATTGACGAGTTTGTTGATGATCTCATAACGAAAGAAAGAGTCGTCGATCTTATACTACCTCGAATAGAGCCTCGTCTGCAATTGGTAGACAAGGGTTTGGTAGGCGAGAGACAATATATCATCACTTCGGAGGCCGAAAGCGAGTCTGAATTCGAAAGTGATAGTGATTAGCACTTAAATACATAAATATTGGCATCACACGGTTTCTATCACGACCAGCTGTTTATCTACCGTCCATCAGACCTCTATCTGTCTTGTCTGTATTATTGCCTATATTCTGTCAATATTCTGTCAATATTCTGTCTATATTATTGTCTCTATTTTCGAACCTCTAACATTTCCACCCTCTACGTCATTCTCACTCGACAAAGTTCCAGTTATAAACTTACTATTTTTCCAGCTAATTATCAACCATGTCAGTGACGGTGAACGAGACGCAGCATGCTGCACACTCGAGGTCGAAGATTGTGTTTATAGTGTTGTTATTCGTGTTATCATTAGCCACATTTATTCTTCAAACGGAGTTCACCTCACAAGCGTATACTATGGGATTTAAAGAACCCATCATCTTGTTATTGGTCACCCATGGATCTTGGTGGACTTTATGGCCGTTGCAAGTGTTCATAGTGTCTTGTGTCAAGCTTTTCCTGAAAGCCACCAATAAGAGCTCAAGATCTTATCATCCACTAAACTCGTCGTCAGAGCTATTATCAGTTGGTAAGGTCAATTATGTTAACTATTTTAAGAAAGCCATAGTTAAACAATTTCACAATGTCTATCATACATCTATATTGATCTATGAATTCAATGTGAATGGCGATGATAGGACCGAAAATATCAATGGTTTAATTGACCAGAATCCTCATATATCTTCAACTGCTTCAATTGTTGATTGTATTAGTTCATTTATCAAAACTCCATCTATCAAGTACATATTATGGAAATGTTTCATATTATCCTTGTTGTTGAATATTGCCGGTGTTACGTGGTACGGAGCTATGGCCATTACTTATGCCTCAGATGTCACCGCCATATATAATTGTTCGGCTTTTACTGCTTATATGTTTGCTATTCCTTTATTGAATGAAAGATTTTCGTGGTTGAAAGCAAATTCTGTTATTGTTGCAGTTATTGGAGTGTTTATAGTTGCTTATTCAGGTAATAGTGATGATGAAAACGCTGAATATCCTTACAGATTCTGGGGGAATTTAGCTATATCGATTGGAGCAGTCATTTATGGGTTGTATGAAGTATTCTATAAGAAGTACCTTTGTATTCCACCCCATTTATCCAAGTTGATAACTCCAAGACGTCAATTGGTATTCGCTAATTTTGCAATGTCTTTATTAGGTCTTTATACGGTTGTAATTTTATTAACCGGTGTGTTAGTTGTTGATGTTTTAGGAATCCACAAGTTCAATCTTTTTGACTATAAACATGCATCAACTATTTGGGGTTACATTGCTGGATCTATAGTATCTAATCTTTCATTCAGTGCCCTGTTTTTATCGTTGATTTCATTAACCAATCCGGTTTTATCGTCTGTTAGTTCGTTATTAACGATTTTCTTGATTGGAATAGTAGAATGGCTTTTATTTGATAATCTTTTAAGTTCCCAACAATTATTAGGGGACTTTTTAGTTGTGATTGGTTTTATTCTTTTGACAGTAGCATCTTGGAATGAAATTAGCGAAGGAAATGACAATGACGAGGTGGAAGTAATTTCCAATTATTCTTTTGCAATTAGTACTAATCAAGAGTAGACATTATCAGTGTACAATCCACATAAACTCTAGAAGAGTAGAAGGGTCAGTGATCCGAGCCCAATGTATAGTGTATAAGACAACAGTCGAAAAAATCATTATTTAGGAAAATAAACAACCTTCATGATAGTCATAGTAGATGGAAAGTATATCATATGGGAGGCAAAGTAGATCGTGTAGCATATAGATCATAAAATATATGGGTTGCGTATAGATCATAGATCATAGATCAGATGCAGCCTGAACAGTTCGTATGCTTCGATTCACAGCGCAATCGTCCTCGCAGAACCCGTACGTCATACAAATAACACCTAATTTGCTTATTTATCGTCCTCTATCGCATTTCCCATAACTTTGCTACACGGATAATTAGAAATACTGACACATTTCGTGATAAATCGAATACAAAATATTAGTGCGAGTATGACATTAGAGAAAGAAGGAATGGAAGGACTTATGAAGTCATTAAACCTCGATGAGGTTACTTATGCGCTTCATGACGACTTAAACTACGACCAGATGTCGCTAATCAAAGCGAACATTGAGCTGCAACTCACTCAATTGTTTTCGGTATTGGAACAATTCAAAGTAGACATGAATACGCCATTGACTATTGATGGGTATCCAAGAAATGATATTGACGTTGTTGGGATTCGATTAGCAAGAGTTCGAATTATTCGACTTAGAAATGATCACAAACGTCTTATGACAATGATAGAATCGAAATTAATACAGAGATTAAGTGATAAAACTGAAAATTCTATTGAACCAAGGATTAGAAGTACTATCCCATTTGCTTTGATAGATGAAGTGACCGAAGAAAGTCCTGCTCATAAAGCCGGGTTACAAAAAGGGGATAAAATCGTTCTTTTTGATACTATTCATGCTGGTAATCATAATAAACTAGCTAATGTGGTTGCCACTGTTCAAGCCAATGTGGATCAGACCATCAACGTGGATATTCTTCGGGGAGAAATAATTACAGTACAATTAGTACCTGGTACATGGAATGGTAGGGGATTATTGGGATGTAGAATATTGCCCATATAGATATGCAAGCAATATATGAACTTCAGGATTCTAACCTCCATGTAAGGTACTAGTGAAAGTGAAAACGTCACCACTTTCCACAACATAGTCTTCCTTATCTTCCAACTCCCAATCGGTATCATTAATCAATACCAAAATCCCAGGTCTGACTGTTCCGTCTTCTATAAATACCGGAATATCTTTTTCATCAGCAATAATTTCACTACATATTAATTTGATAATATCTTTCATAGTTGCTTCTCCCTCTTCAAGCGGTACTGTCAATTTATGTTCCCTGACTTTATTACTTATTACATCTAAACCTCCTAAAAATTCAACTTTAACTTTAAATCCCATCTTTATATTGTAACTTGTATACTGAAAAGTTTCAACGCGAAACTGAAAAGTTCAACGACGATGATATTACCAAAGATATTAACGATTTTGGCATTTTTTTGGGCTGTTGTTGTTGCAGACAGAGCCTTAATTGTCTATGACTCTGAGAATGTTGACTTGGAGAAACCTCCAGCTGAATTGAAGCAATTAGTAGGTTATTTGAAAACCAATGGTTTTGAAACCGTGTTAAGAGGTTACACTGACGATGATTTAAGAATATTCGTTGGTTCTGAAAGTGTTGTTAATAACATCTTTCTTTTACCAACTGTATCAAAGAAAATCACCAATAAGAAAGAATTAAACAAGGTTTCTTTGGTTCAATTGTTAAATTCTAATGTTAACATCGTGGCAGTTGGTGACAACACCAAAAATTATCCCGACGATGTTAGAGAGTTTTTGAATGAAGTTGGTATCTATCCTTCTCCAAAAGGATATAAGTTAGTTGATCATTTCACTGATGACGATAAAGTCAAATTATCTAAAGAAAATATCGAAAGTAGATTGATTTTATCTGAGATTGATATGAGTTATGATGGTGAATCAGCTATTATTGATAACAATGAAAACTTGATTCCTATTGTCAAAGCATCTGCTACCAGTTTTTCAACCAATGATAACATCAATAGTCTTGATAATGATAATTCATGGGGTATTGGCCAACAAAGTTTTGTTGCGGTTGCTTTACAATCTTTAAATGGAGCCAGACTTACCTGGGTTGGTTCGTTTGATTTCTTATCAGAAGAATTATTAAGCTGGTCTACTTCCAGAAGAAACGTACTCAAGTTGCAGTACGTTCAACATTTTAAAGAATCGGAACCTGAAAATACCAATAGAACTTTATATAGAATCAAAGATCAAGTTGTTTATTCTATTGGTGTCAGTGAATTAGTTGATGGCAAATGGCAACCATTTGCAGTTAAGAATTCTGATAATGTTATACAATTGAGTTTCAAAATGTTAGATCCTTACCAAAGATTAAATTTAGAACCTTTGGGAGAAGTTGCTTCTGAAGACAATGGTCGTTTAGATACATTCGCATACTTTGCTAACTTCACTATTCCTGATCAACATGGTATGTTTACATTTGAACTTGACTACAAAAGATCTGGATACACTTATTTATTGGATAAAAGAATTGTTGCCGTTAGACATTTAGCCAACGATGAATTTAAGAGATCCTGGGAAATCACTAACGCTTGGTATTATGTTTCTTCAGCATTTTTCGTGGTTTTGGGATGGATTAGTTTTGTTTTATGCTTTATCTACGTAAGTAAAGATGATACTCAAAGAAAAAACCAATAGGTATATTAAATAAACAAATTAAAGAAAGTTGAAAGGAGGTACTTGGCATTGTAGCTCTCTTTGTTGCGAGCTAACCACTACTGACTTGATTTTATACTCTAATGATGAATCCAAGAGTTCAACCAGTTGTTGACCATCCTCTAAAAGTTCCCATCCGTCTTTCGTAACTTTCATTACGGTGTTTTTAGCAATTCCCGAAAATATTCTGGGGTTTTCAATGAAGATCTGACCACTACTTCCTTTTGGCACCGTTACCGAAAACGATGTTGAAAACGAATTGGATAAGGTGGTTTCATGTTTTTGGGTATAAAGTAATGAGATAAATATGGTTATCCCTTTAGTTCTTTCGAAACTTTTTGATAAGGAAGTTGAGCGACCTATTGTATACGAGATAGACCCCCCATCTCCTTGATTACTATCAAGACAAGGAGTTAGTGGGACAGTTTCCGGTATAATTTTTGTTACGACGTCATCTACTTTGGTAAGCAACCAAGTGGCTCCAAGAACCTGCGTTTCAAATATAGTATTTTCGGGGTTATCGCCTATGACAGGAGACATATCGCCATCCACCACATCATGGAAAGTAACGTTTTGTTGTAATTTGAAACCATTAGGAACCTTAACTAAAGTAGACCCATCAGAATTTATTAGTATAGGTTTATTTATAATTCTATTTCTAGCCAATTTCTGTGCTTCTTTCAACGTTTCCACATATATTACGTTGGCAGAAAACGCTTTTGCCGTTGTATTCAGGTAATAACTGGCATTTTGAGTGCCGTCAATATGGTTAAAACTAACATTGTCGATAAAACCCAACAGCAAATAGGCTAGAAGTGCCCGTTTAACAAGAGCTACAGGCATAATAAATCGATTTCTTTATTTCATTCCCGTTAAAAGCTCCCATATTTATACTATGTTGTTCCAAAATATATTAGCATAAAATTTGCAGCATATTTGCAACTTCCTGAAAGGTCGCAGAAATTTATCGACAGAATGAATCAAAGTGATCAAGAGAAATCAGCTATATTACAGCAAAAATATAATAGTTTGCAGTCAGATATGACTGATTTGCAAACTCAAATGGGAACTATCAATTCCCAGATCCAAGAACATATGATAGTAGACCAAACATTAAGCAAAATTGAACCATCCAAAAGACAAGAACGTAAATGTTTCAAAATGATTGGAGGAGTATTAGTAGAAAAGACAGTGGACGATGTAATCAAATTGTTGGATAGTGATATCAAGAGTTTACAAAAACAACAAGAACAATCTGAAAAACAGTTGGCAGAAACCAGAAAGACCTTAGAAAATTTCATCAAGAGTAACAATATTAAGATTGTTAGACAATAAGAGAACAGCAAATAATAGATACAATACATAATAAATAAACCTAACTAACACAAACTATACTTTTATACTTTGAACGTAATCAGTTCTAGCCTCTGTGACTTTATTAGTTTCCCTATTAATTGCTTCCCATTTTGGCTCATCTTTAAATAATCTAATAGCTTTAATGCTTCTTTGTGCACTAGACAAGGTGAAACGATGATAAATACCAGCAGGTAAAATCAACAAATCGTTTTTGTTCAACTTGGCTCTAATCCATTTATCTCCTTCATCTCTAACATCGAAATATCCTTCACCATCTACAATATATCTGATTTCTTCATCTTCGTGGTAGTGTTCTTTGTAGAATTGGGCCATTTTGGAATTAAAAGCATCAACATCCCCTTTGAATGAATCTAAATTAAGAGTGATTTCATCCCTATTCTTATACAGTCTTTGATCAGCTACTTTATTTAAATCTTCAATATTATTAATATTAAAGTACAACACTCCGATTTCTTTCAACTTTTCTTCACTGACAGTTACACCTGAATTATGTTCATCAGTAAAGTTTTCAGCTGTGTCTTTATTATCGTGGTAAAAGAACTGGACCATTTTATCTATCTTACTAAAAAGTTTTTGGGGAGATTTGTAATTATATAAATTTTCGATTAACTTTGCTCCACAGTAAATTCGCTGCACGTTCGATACGATACGATTACGGTGAGTTGACAGTAATTGAATTTGAAAGATCAATACGACAGAAATAACAATAGATTAGTAAGCACTACATCAACACTTTTATAGGACAGAATAGGATAAAATTATATCAAAAACCATGTCATTGGGGAGATGTTCAGTACACCAGGCTGGCCACCCGTACACCGCGCCTATTAAGTGAAAATTCTCACTAAAAAAACATTAACCATGTATGGAGCTAGGCCTGACCATGAAAGGATGTTGGCATACCAGCAGAACATCGAACAGCAACTTGCATCACAAAGTAAAAAACAACCACATAGAAGAATTGTCGACCATGGGAATAATATGGGTCGATGGTATTTGAAAAGGTCTATGGGGATTTTCAATCAAGCTATTGGTGAAATAAGACCAGAGTCTTCATATTTGATTGATTTATTACCTTCACCTGCTTATGCCGATATTAATAAAGATAAGAATAATTTTCCTATCGTTGACTCCCAGACTAAGTTTGTACACTTATCTTCCAATAAAGAAAAGCATACTATTAATACTGTTAAATGGACACCTGAGGGAAGAAGATTATTAGTTGCAAGTCATAGTGGTGAATTCACGTTATGGAATGGTATGACTTTCAATTTCGAAACCATTACTCAGGCCCATGATTCACCTATTTTGTCTTTGAAGTATAGTCATAATGATAATTGGTTATTAAGTGGTGATCAAGATGGTGTGGTTAAATATTGGCAAACCAACTTCAATAACGTTAATATTATTAATTGTCATCTGGATGGTATCAGAGATATTTCTTTCTCTCCTAATGACTCGAAATTTTTAACCAGTTCTGATGATTCTACCTTAAAAATTTGGAATTTTAACAATGGGAAAGAAGAAAGAGTATTTGCCGGACATCATTGGGATGTGAAATCAAGTGATTGGCACCCTAATCTAGGCTTAATTGTTAGTGGTTCTAGAGATAACTTGATCAAATTATGGGATCCAAGGTCGGCTAATTGCATCACTACATTACATGGATTTAAAAATACAGTAGCGAAAACAAGATTTCAGCCAAATGGTATGCAAAGACTATTAGCTTCGGTATCAAGAGATAGATCTTGTAGAATATTTGATTTGAGAACTATGAAAGATTTGTTAATTTTAAGAAACCATGAAAGTGATTTATCTTGTGTGGAATGGCACCCAATCCATTCGTCTTTGTTTACTATAGGTGCTTATGATGGTTCAATTAGTCATTATACATTAGATTCATATATTCCTGATGACACAATAGAGTCTGTCAATGAAATCCAACCAATCCATAAAATCCCATACGCCCATGAAAAGTCTATCAATGCGTTAGAATATCATCCTTTGGGCCATTTATTATGTTCAGCTGGTACTGATAGATCTGCTAGATTTTGGTCAAGATCAAGACCCAACGATCCAATGGCTTTCCAAGATGCATTATATACTAATGATAAGAATGGTGCATGGTATTATCAAGCCAACAACAACATTAATGCTGTTATAGCTCCGCCTAAAGACTTTAAACCACCAAGCAGTAATACAAACGATAATAACTATGGTTCAGTGCCTGGTATACCAGGAATCCCAGGAATTCCAAATATTCCCGGTTTAAATTTTTCATAGAGTGATTTTAGAGATTATTTACCCGTCCCATATATTTAAATGTTTACCTACCGTTATAAAATTCATTAACTTTAGCATAATAATCTTTTGCTTGATTGTTTGAATAATCTATAAAGAAATTATCAATTAGTTTATTCAAGCAAGTTGTTTTGTAATTCTTAAACATATAATGTTTACCGCCATTTTGGATTTCAACATAAGAAGATAAATCATAAGTCGACAATTCGTCATCCGTTATTGGCTGATATGCTTTTCTGTAATTACTTAACCTTTTGGTGAAATCTTCAATAGATTTATCAAAATCACAATTTTTATAATCATCATTCTTGGTTTTAGCTTGAATATTGAAATTAACCAACTTTTCATCATTACATTGGATATCCAAAATCACTAGGTTATCCAAATGAATATTATTATTAATAAAGTGAATTAAATTTGTTCTCCTATCTATAGTTGTATTAGTAGCATCCAATATACCAACATTAATATTATTTAGTTCCAACTCGTTCATCAAAGTGGTTAATGAATCCATGGCTATTAAATCTCTTTTCAACTTGCTGATCTCATTATTTGGATCAAAGAATTCATGGCTGTTGAATTCTTTCAACGTTTGTCTACGTTTATCACCACAGTTGAAGATTTTAGTTTTATATTTAGTGCTACCATTCAAGTGGTTTAGTAATTGCTTACTTATTGTGCTTTTCCCGGTTGCTGGTAATCCTACCATTATTATAATACTCTTACTTTGATTATCCAAAATAAAGGAACTTGTTGGGGTGGCTGCCAACGATGTAACATTCGTCTTAAACCCTTCGACTTCGGACTCTTTCCCATAATAATTGTTCACATAGTTTTCACTGGCATAGTATGGGTCATCAAACAATGAAACTAACGAGCTATTGGATCCTGACATTGTCATTATTCTCTTATATCCTCCTTTTTCTACTGTTTCTGTGTTTTCTATCTTTTCTATAATTTATATTAAGCTTTGGAATTAATCTATTTTTCCGTTTATTAGCAGCGTGCGTTTGGTGATTGTCTGGTTCGTAAACGATTAATCCGTAGTCACTCCTTCTATGAATTTCTATGCGATCGCAGGATTATTATATGCTTCTATGTTTCTTTAGGAATGATGGTATTTGTAGAGACCTGACGAAGTGGTAGTTTATAAACTATGTCATGAGTCACTGCAGGAGCTGTCATAGGACCTACGGTGTAGGACCTGCGGTGTAGGGCGTACGGAACATTGAGTCAGGTCGAGTTCCTTTGGCCCGCGTCGCCTATTCGGGTAATAGATTAGATAGGATCAGAGATGAGGCTCATTTGGTTTGTTGATTGAAACTAATCCATTTGTTGCTCCAACCTTTCCAACAAGCTGACGTATTGTTTCATGCTAGTTTGTTTCTTTATAATTTTGTAATTTACAGTCCAGTCATCGGTTTCTGATTCTGGTAATTTCCAGGGTGGTAAATATTTGCTGTTGACTATATTGCTGACCTTAACCTCGTATTGGTTCACGTTTTCCAATAAATTCTTATGAACCGTTTGTAATGCTATTTGTTGTTCTCTTGTGTCCCCCTTGATCCCGTTTGGTATGCTATTCAATTCTTTTACTTGTTCTTTAGTCATTGATACTACAAAGGTATCTATCAGGTTGGTCTTCATGTTATGCTTTAATATAACTCGATAGTTTTCGGCCTCTTTCATATCTTGAGTTATGGTATCCATCAACTTTTGCCATATTTTGAGGGTTATTTTAAACTGTTTATCGGCAATATAACTGGATATTGGCGAATCGTTGAAGTATATTTTATCTATGTCTTCGATTTTCAAGTATTCATAGCCTAGATAATGAGCAAGATTGTGGTAGCTTATGAATATCCCATCCATTTGTCCAATTCTAGCCTGGAATGCATACTTTAACAAGCCCCCAGATTTTATTAAATCTGAGAACTCTCTTTCATGTACGAACGGATCGTCGTAAGTGGTATCCTTCATATTGGGATTTCTGATGTCATATCTGATTGAATGAATTGCTCGTGATTTCAAGTCAAAGGTCCCATTGCCAGGTAAGTTAAAATCATGACAATCCAATTGGGATCTCATAAGAAAGTTATCGTATGATGCAATATTATAGAACAGTGGAGGGTTAATGAACTTTTCGTACATCTTCAAGATTTGTTTTTCGCTTCTAACTGGTCTTTCAGTTTTCTTCTTTTCTTTTATCGGTTTACCTTCTTCATCTATATTTGACTTCTTCGTCAATTCTGCTTTTTTTTCATTGTTCTGTTCCATTTGTTCTGTCTTTTCATTTACCAATCCTTCAAGGATTTTTCTATACTCCTGAATGGAGTGTGATTCATTGGTCAATACTGCTTCCGAGATATGACCAAATTCACTTAAAAATGTGCTTGTGCCCATGGCCTTATCTGATGAAATAGCAAATGAATCACTTGAAGATCTATACATTATGAAAACAGAAGGAATTGTTGACATCAACAAAGTAAATCTCTGGAAAGAGAATCTTTCTGGTACACCAAACCGATAACCATTAAATAATTTGTAGAAGGTGAACAATGTAGATGTCATGGAAGACGTTGAAGAATAATATGATTTGTTATGCTTTTTAGCCAACTGTAGTAATGACTGGTCTTTATCTGCGGGGACATAGTTTATTAACGACTCGTTGAACTCTTCTAAGCGATCAATCTTTAAAGGTTCCGTCAAATTAGTATTTGCCAGTAGTTTGTTGTCAACAGTATGCAATCCTGGTTTCCCAAGAACTTCAGACAATCCATGAGCAAGTTTAGGTAAATATTCAGGGTTAGGTTTCTGTACTGATTGTAAGTTTCCGGCTTCTGATACATTTACTGAGTAGCTTGAAACCCTTTCATTTTCTAGAATTTGATCTGACTTTGAGTTGGAGTTTTTAGGCTTGGTGACTTTTACGGGTGATTGATCAGTACTTCGTGATGGCGGACTCTTTTGTGGTTTTGGTTTTGGTTTTGACCTCGTTGCTTTCTTCTCATCTCGTCTCTCTGACAACTTGCTTGACTTCTTATGATCTTCATGGCGAACATGTTTAGAAGTTCCAGATTTGACTTTTTTCAGCGACTCTGTACTTCCTTGCTTCAACATAAGCTTTGAAAATACCCCTGTTTTACTTCTAGATGCACTTCTGTGGTCTGGCGAACCCTTCTGGTCATTTCGAGGTGCCTTGGATGTGTTCAATAGTATCTTAGCCATCAGCTTCGCTACAGAATCCACTATATCGGCTCCGTTATGTACCACATCGTCATTCTTAAAGTGCCTACGCGACACATGATATAACCTGACGGTGGTCCTCAGAACAAATAGTGTTTCTATCATGATCTCAGATGGGTTTCAGAGCGCGCTAACTAGAATCTAAAGCATCACTAACAATTCAGTTAAAGAGAATAATAATATAAACACACTGCTAAATAAGAATCCAGAGAGAAATCCAGAAAGAACCTACTAGTTCCGAAACCTATATTACACCATTCCTAATTATATTACTAATTATATAATCTTCTATCCAATTCCCTTAAAACGTTTGCAACTGATTGAACTTCAACCTGCATACCCCTAGTGGTCAATTTACCCACAAGAGTACTAAAGTCTACCGAGTTGAACTTCTTATGTCTTGATAACGTTTTATAAGCATCTGCACATGGTATAAACATATCCGAAGAAGCTCCTGGAGTGGATACCGGAGTGGAGGCACTGGAGTTTGTTGTCAAATGGGACACCGATGGTAATTTGGTGTCCTGCTCTTCTGAATCCGACTTTTCTGAATCTGACTTTACTGATTCCGAAGACTCTTCGGAAATCGACGATGTCGAGGATCTGTTAGAGTCTTTGGCTTTATTTGCAACTGTAGTACAGAATAACGTCGACATTGGATCTGTTTGACACTGTGCACACGTACCTGGATTACCTGTACATCCACTGGATTTGTTTGGGGACGAAATCGACTCATTTCTTGTAGTAGGAGTGACGACTGTTGGAACAGCTCCTGGGGTCAAATTTGTTATTTCTCTTATTTCAACCGAGGGGCCTGGGTGCATCACTGGTAACGACGCTTTTCTCACATTGCTTAATTGGATTGGGGGTAATGATGTTTTGTCGTCATTGTATTTTTCTTCGTTAGATTCGTTTAATGATTGATTTAATAATGCCGCTTCTTTGGCAGCTTCTCTACAAACACAAGGTGTATCGTCTGAACAAAAGCCACAATTATCAACTGGAGATTGTTCATCAAACTTCTCGGGTATCGTAGGTGTAGAGCTTAATTCATTTTGTGATTGAGCAGGTTTGCTTAAACTTTTCATCTTTTTGAAGTTAGGCAATGGCTTTTTAACAAATTTGCTAGTAAAATCAACTTCTTGTTCAGCTTTTCTCTTTTTTAATGAAACAGCTTGCATTGGTTTGAAATTGGTTACTGTCTGTTGTAAATCGACTCTAGAACTGGACTTTTCTTTGATTCCAACATCTTCACAAAGACATTCATCTTTCAAACAAATGCCACAATCGAAATCTTCCTTTGGCAGTTTCTTAATTGAAATGCTATGGAAGTTTGGAGGCGAGTCTGCCGATGGAGCAGGGGATATTTGTTGAACAGAATAGACAGAACTGGCCGGAGAATTGGAATTCATATTCATTGGGGAGTTGGCGGTGATATTAAGATTTCTTTGATGATTATGATTGTGATTATGACTATGATTATGGCTATGATGATTATTAGAAATATTATTATTGGTACTATAGCTTGGATTTCCCTTTTTCAAGCGGCCAATTTCAACCTTTAACTGATCTAAGTTCTTCACCAAGTATTGGTTTTCAACTTTTAGTTTGTTTATAGTATTAATCAAAGCCATTTCTTTGACTTCCTTTTCTTTTTCAACTTCCATTAATTTCTGTTCCAATTCTTGAACTCTGGTAGCTCTTCTCTCTCTAAAAGCACGTTGAGCTGCCCTGTTCTGTGCCTTGCGTTTGCTGGCAGGGGTGTCAACACTTGGTTTCCTACCCGGTTTTGGTCTTGGTGGCAATACCCAAGCTTTTGACATACTTATACCTGAATTTGGGGAAGCAGCCGACTTGACTTGTATGGGAGGTGAAGCAGCCAGGGGAGGCGAAGGGGCAATGTGCAGCCTTGGGGCTATACTTGGTTTGGACATTCTCTGTGCTTTCGTTTACCTTCGTTCTAACCCTTTAAATGTAGTGGTGTTTGGTAGTTGTATTCAACAAATTTTTTTACTCTTCCCTAGAAATGTGGAAAACTCAAAATATTATAATATTCCAAAATATATCCAATCACTTGATAATAAATAAAGTTTTCTTATGGTTTGTGACTAATGTCGGTGATTTAATAATGAAAAAATTAACTGATTAAAAAGATAAAATTGAAAATTTTTATCTTTTCCATCAGTGCAGCCAATGAGAACTTCGATATCGGAAACTCGGTCTTGTATGTAATCAAGAATTTGGGGAAACTGTTGCCTGAAGCAGTTAAGTCGTAAAAGATCTAATTTGTATTGGTTCTAGTACTTCTAGGGGTTTTACTTACTATTAGTTATTAATGTGAGAACTAGTTATACGATTGATGGCGTTATAATACCAGTTGCTGTTATTAATGACCAATAATATTCGGATAAAAAAGTTACAAAAATTAAGGAACCCCTGTTCTGTAAACTCTTGATAGCGTTGCTATTATATAAATACAGGTCGTTTGTTCTGTGGAAAGGAGAAAAATGTTTAGTTGGTCCTGGTGTGGCTGAATATTCACAAGCACTATAGTCCCTGAAATGATATATTAATGTGCGCACCGTTATCGGAGAACAGTCAACAATCAACAGATCTTAGATGAGCTATGAAGGACATTAACTAAACTAGAGCTGGTTACCTAATACTTGTTAAGTAATGTTAGAGACTTTTCTGGAGATTTTTAGTTTTGACTATGTACATTCATTCAAACTAATTACCAGCTCTTTCCTTTTGAATTCTAGCAATATCTTCAGGAGTTGGTTGTCCTTCAATCAACATCTTGTTTAAAGAAGTTTTACCGAACTCATCTTTCATTTTTTGTTCTTCTTCTAAGAATTTAGGGGCATTTTCTTTCAAATATTTCTGGAAATGTTGGTATTGTAATTGACCATGTTCTCTGATAATATCCAATGGCATTTTTGGCTCTTTATTAAACGAAGTTGATGGCATTCCCAATAAAGATGCTAAAAAGTTACCAGCATTATATTTTTTGTTTAATAAATGCTTGTTTTTGGCTTCCCAATCAGCTCTTAATTTTCTTTCTCTTTCTTTGAATTCTTCAATCATATTTTCCTTATTGCCAAATGAATCTAAAACTGGTCTAACGTCATCGAAGTTTTGTGTGGCTAAGAATTCCAAGAATGGAATCAATTGAATTAATTGATCATCTGGCTTACCGTCCCATGGTTTCATTGGGATAGCATTCTCTGGTTGTAAGGAGTAGCTATCAGCATCAACATCAACAATAACAGTCTTAGCCAAGTCACGGTTTAACAAGGATAAATCTTTAATCAATTTCCCATCTTTATATCTACAGGCTTCTTTAAAAAGGGCATATGAAATGTAAGCATGTAATGGATCTAATTTATTTGCAGCTCTTTCACTAAAAACTTGACTATTGGAACCAAATACAACGATTTCATAATATTGGGATAAATATCCTAAGAAGTAATCCAAACCTGGTCTTTTACCAGTTCTCCATCCATTTTTGGTATCCCATTCTGAGTGGATTAATAAATCGTCTAAAGTCAACACTAAAGTTAATGGTCTTCTATAAGCTTCTGGGGGTGGTGGAGGTAATAAATTTTCGAAAACGGGTTCACTGAAGAAAGTGAATAACGAACTTAATCTTCTACTCATTCTTTCATACATTAATCCTGGTGCATATCCATTATCGATTTTGGTACCTTCCAATCTCTTTTGTTCTTCTTCTGAATCCCAATCTCTGCTTAAATATGCTAAACCACCAACACTACCAATTAAAGTACTAATATAGAACCAGTTGGCGGCTTTTTCTCTTTGCTTATCTTTAGAAGTTTGGTTTCTTCTTCTTCTTCTCTTAGTTCCTTCGGTTGCTCCAGTAGTCTCTTCAGCTTCTTCGGCTTCCGATTTCTTCTTATCAGCTTCTTCTTCAAAACCTGCTTTAGCCAATAAGTCATCGGTTAAGATTTTGTCGTCGTCCTTTTTCTTGTTCAAAAGTTGAACATTAGAACTGAAGCTTCTTATAGCTCCTAAGTTAGTTGGTTTGATTGACCTGGTTAATAGCGGTCTACTAACTTGTTTAATCCCAATCTTAAACATCTTCAATGCTGAAAATTTTTCAGAATGCGAATTTGCAACTTTGGATTCAATTCCCATATTACGTCAGAATTACAACAGATCCAACCTATACAAAGGCGCTAGGTCTATAAATTCGGAGTTGAGATATAATATTAAGATTCATTTGCAATATGTTGAAAAGATTGGGGACCAATATACAAAAATTGAATAATATCGACCAGGTATATGAGAATTTGGCAAAAACATCAGAACAAGTAAAGATCCAGAAATTGTTGGAAAGGTTAGAAGGAAAGCCAGAGGTACAGACTATATTGAGCAAATTTCTCCTTGACTTGAACAAAATTGGCATAAACCAAAATGTCGATACCAGGTTTGATAATAGATATAAATATTATTTCAGAATACTAAAGTTCCGCCAATTACATAGTGTGTTCTGGGAATTGTGTCATATACATGATATAAGTGAACATGACCATAAGTTGAAATTGGATTATACAAATATAGGGCTTTTAGACCCCAAGAATTTTCTTCTAGAAGATTATACTAAGATTATTAACAGGAAGGACGCATAGATGAATATAATCAGTGATAGGGAAATTTTTTGTTAACTATAAGTAATTATAAATAGAGGTACTCGTTAATTTTATCTCTTTTCTCATGGCTTTGGAATGTGTAAAGATTTGGAAATTTCTCCACATCCTTGAAGAATGAACCATAAACTTAACGAATGAACTTCCAAAAAGGAATCTTTGAACCAAATGGCACCAGGTAAATCATCCAAAATCCAATCCTTAGCAACTAAAGTGGCAAAGAACACTACCCAAATCAAATTGGTTGGGACTGGTAACCCTTCAAAATATTGTGATTTACCAGATTTGTCTTTTGGAATGTTATTGGTTGAAATATTAAATCTAGCTAATCTTGTCAAACCACATAATACCCAGAAACTTAAAATTAACACATCAACAGTGGATCTAAACCCAATTGCAAAAGCAATTGTTGCAGGGCTTACACTAAAACTGATCAAATCAGCTAAAGAGTCTAACTCTTGACCCATTAAACTACTCTTATTTCTTAATCTTGCAACTCTACCATCAAAGAAATCGAAGAATAACCCTAAACAAATAAAAAAGTGGGCTCTTTGAACATACTTTTTGTCATTGGTCAAAGCAAATCTGAGACAACTGATGATAGAATAAAACCCACTAAACCCATTCAATAAAGTAATAAAATCAGCCATGTGTAGATTTCTTATCAATGAGAAATGTCTCTTATCTTCAATGAAAGCAGCATACTCGTGAACTTCAGGTCTTGGTAATGGTTCCTGATTTGATGATAATGAAAATAAAGATGATGATCTTCTTAATGGTGGGTTTGGGATTTCAGAGTCAGTCAAATCTTCCACATCAGATGCAATTGCTGATTCGTTTTTTTTAACTCCTGTAGAATAACTCATCTTTCAACTATTTCTAACTTTTTTGTCAACTTTGGTTGCTTTCCAGTTGCTATATCAAATATTTGAACGTGTAAGTTTTTGAGGATTGCTCATCATAAAACTGACTTTAGTCGAGGCTGGTTGGAGGAAAGCGAGCCGCACGCTAACTTAGGTCGACGGAGATTAAAGTATTTAAAAAACGCTTTAGAGTAAACCATATGCATATCTATAAATGCTAAATACCATTCCAACGTTGTAAACCGTGCTAACCTACTGTCTAACTTACTGTTTCTTCTCATCTTCATCAGTAATGAAGAACTTTGGCACGATCAAGTTCTCATTGGCCTGTAAAAAGTTATTGATCTTGGACGCATTCAAAGACTTGATGGAATCCATGGAATTAGAGTGTGGATTTGCAAGCAAATTATTGCTGCTCCCAATAGTTAAGTTTTCGAGATCTTTTGGTGATACTTTCGGTGGTGTGGTTTTTTGTAAATCGGCAAAACTGATTTCTTCGTGAATAGGTCTCTCTTTGATACTCCCATCACTTAATCTTCTTGCTATTTCTGTTTCTTGCAATTTTTTATTGATGATCTCTTGTTGTTGTTTCAAGTATTCTTGTTGGATCTTAAGATAGTTTTCATGATTTACAAATCCTGGACTATTTGGATTAGGTACAGCAGATGTACTATTCCAACTTGGTGACGTTGTACCAGAACCTGAGCCGGTTCCGACTCCAAATGATTGATCAAATGGGTTTCTGTCGGAACCTGAACTGGAAGGTGTTCTAATATGAGGTGTAAAGATACCTTGTAATCCCGAATTTGGAACCAAGGCTGCCGAATTGTTAGCAGGCAAGTTAATAGCACTAGGAGTTGATATAGTGGAAGCAGCAGAACTACTATTGGCCATTGGTGTACTTGCATTGTTCACCAACAAGCTTGAGGACGATTGATTGACTGATGAAGAGCCTGGTGTTGCAGGAACACTGGTTGGTGGTGAATATAATGAAGTTTTGGAGCTACTATGCTTGTGGCCATAAACTTTGTTCCTTGTTGATAGTTTCTTTTCCACAAATTCGAACCTGCTAGCATAATCGTCTTCAAACTTTAGCAAATCGTTCAAGTCATTAACCCAATTATGAAAATCAGTTGCATTGTTACATTTAAATGATGTTTGCTTACCGTCGGAGAGTCTCACCAAGTTAAATTTGAAGTTTTTGTCATTCTTGACAACTATTTTACAGTTATTCAAGTTATAGGACTTTTCTGGGACATCGTTATGATTGATAAATCCTGCAAGCTTATTTTTAGCGTTGACATTTCCTTGCACATTACCATTAGGATTACCATTCACGCTATTACTTTCGATTTTGAATTCATGTAAGTAGTTACAAGTTAACAAATAGTAGAACCTATTGTAATTTTTCAATAATTTCAGCTTTTTGTATATGATTCCAAATCTGATACACTTGTTATGAATGGAATTTGAGTACGGCAAAATCAAATCTTTAAAATGTCTAACCTCTTTCTTCTTATTGTTTTCTGTCGATCTGTAAACATTCAAGAAATTTGTATTAGAAAGAACAAAAGTCTCCCATTCGATCGTGGCGTTGAAGTTTAAACTTTTGATTTGCAAGTTGTTGATTTTTTCAAATTTTTCAAAAACTAAACTCAAATCTTTCAATATGTAAGTCAACAAGTCCTTTGAAATATTTTGTAAATTGACAAAAGCAGCAAAAAGGTAGTTTTCTTTGATCAATTGGTTCTTTATTTGGTAATTCAATCTTAATTTGACCAAGAAAGGATCATCCAAATTGGATTCGTCATCATCATTAGCAAACTCATCATCAACGTCCAAGGTATTCTGCATATTGTGAGCCTCTATAGCGTTCATATAAGTTTTCAAAATGGAGCCAGTTTTACTGATTTCCTTCTTGATGGAATCATTGATAAAGGATTCATTCTTCAAACTTGATCTGATTTCTTTGATTTTGTTGGACAAGTTCTTCAATAAGTTTTCCAATTTAGGAATCAACTTATTAATCAATTCCTTATAATGCTTCAAGTTTGTTTGGTATAAAGTATAATGGTGATTCAAAATCAAAGAAGTAGCAGAACTATAAAATTGGGAATCTGCATTACTCAAGGCCATTTTCAAAAAGTTTTGGTTGGAGTTGGATTTGGATTTGAACAAGTTTGGTCTTTTGCCTTCACTGATTGAAGAAGTTTCGGCATTTAAACTGCCCAAATGTGAAGCTGTAGTGGAAGAATTGGTAATGGAATTGGTGTTGAAAGAATTCAAAATCTGGGAGTGTAAGTTGGATTCAAACTCTTTCACTAAGGAAATCTCCTTGAAGTAATTGATCAAACTTTTAATAAGCTGTTTATACTTCTTAAAATATATAATTAATTCATCTATTGGTTTTGAATCAGTAGCGGGTAAATTATTATAAAATGGAGATTGGGGATTGGATGCTGGTAAGATTTCTTCTTTTTCGAACTTCATTTTGGATATGTATACTATAAATCGAGATGGGGTATAATTAATATATCGTCAGCTATAATTGGTATCTAAAGTTGTAAGCAATCACAAAGAACTCTTTTAGGTTTGTCTCATCTATTCAGCAATGATCTCGAATTCTCAATGATTTCTCAAGGCAACAAATTAAGCCTTCAGGAGAAAAGACTTAAAGAATGGTTTGGAAGGGATTAACTTTATACAGGCGTGAGTTTAAAGTAAAGTGCCTAATTGTCCGAGAAACCAGAAGCAGTGTATAACATTGGGTGATGTAACAAGATTTCCGAGTTCGAAGCCATTTAGTTAGACGGTCTAGACATTGCCTTACTATAGAGAGGTTAGTGGAACGCTTGTGCTAGAGGTTATCTACGTAGCATATTCCTAGTCTCCAGTTTCTAGTTTCTAGTCTCCAGTTTCTAGTTTCTAGTTTCCACGTATCTACTTTCCAAGTCTACAACGAAAGCGTAATAATTCACGGTTCTGTAGGATTGTGCAGGGGAAGTCGTGTGATGAGTGGATGCAAAAACACAAACTAAATGGTGCAAGTTTACAATCACTCGGGATACACTATAATTGTTATTTATTAGTTAATTGCACTAGTTTAATCTTACTGAAGTACCATCACTAGTTTAATATTACTGTATTCCAATCCATTGCTATGATCGAAATCAACTTCGACACGGAAAGCTTGCAATTTGAAGTGGAGATTCGGACCTTTGACCTTCCCCAAAAGCAGAAGCTTTCATTCTTGCATAAATTAAGAAGAGAAAGAGAAAGAAAACCTTCTAAGCGTGGTTTTGGGGCCCATTTTTTCTCTGGTTTAACCTATGCAAGTTCCAACTATGCAAGCTCCAACTATGCAAGCTCCAACTCGTTGTCCCCTGCTTCTGATTCTAGTTCTGAATTAAATCCAACCTCTGTGATTATGACATTTAACCCAAGTTCAGACAACTCGAACATTTCAAATTCTAACATGGCTGAACGGTTTTGTGATAAGCCACTCAAGTCAATTTTGAAAAATAAAAATGAAAATTTCACCTTAGAAATCGAGTCTGTCAAAAAAAGCGATTTGATAGACTTTGAAGAGTTCATTAGAAATTTCGAAGTTACAGAGTTGAATAGAATGAGGAATAATGGAGAAAAGTTGATTCAAATTAACAATTACTTTAATAATGATTAAGCAATAAATATTCCTCTTTGTTTTCCCTATACTGCATGTTCTCTAGAATTGTTTAAATTCACATACAACTAAGGTAAAATTGGATATTTATAAGGTTGATGACGTTGTATAGTATCCTACTTTAATTTAACCTCAAACTTAAAAGAGTGTTATTGGGTAATTGTAAACGAGTAATGATACCTTAAAACTACCGATCATTTACGGTACTCTTGAAGTCCGTAATCTATTCAATTTCAGTTTGACGTATTATGTAACACATCCTGTGATTTCATACCCTGTAATTCCTTACGGCTAAGCATTAGGTTTCAAATTTACATGTCAAGAAATCTAAAGGGTTGAATCGTCACCAAATATAGCAAGGCACTATGTGATAGCTTAATTAAAGTTTAAAATGGTGATCAAACCTTGGAAACTCCAAATATAGTTTAAACTCAACAGATGAGCCTGAAACCCAACACTGAAATTGGAGAAGTGGTGCAATTGAAACCAACTTAGAAAAAGGGCCTATGAAAACTACAAGTGTACTCATATCGTATCTCATTAAGTCTATAAATTTCCTATTAAGTGCTAGTGGAACATGCACAAGCACGTAGAGTATTCAACAAGCTACCAGACCAAGTTGATGATTAACTACTGTTGATTAAAAACCAGAAGTAGAACTAAGTTAAAACTAGGTAAAATTGGTAAACAGCTAGTAAACAACTAGCAAACAACTGTATTAAACCCACAAAACTCTTCTTAAAACCACTTGCATTTCTCTTGATTCATTCCAATCAATCCACTTTCATTTTATCCCTTAACATCAACTGTCGGGATTTATGCAAATTATATCATATCTATGCACTAATCGCAAATAGCCTTGCTGTATGCTATCTCATCAACGTTGAAGTATACTTTACCTTTCAAGTTGTCATTTTTATATATAATATTCTCAAAAGCTCTTAATATTTTAAATCCTAACAAGTTTTCACAACATTTGCAGTTGATCTTTTTTATAATCAATTTATTCGAATTAATGATTGAAATCTTGGAGTTGTAAGTGATATTAGTAACTTTATTATCTATTATTAAATGATTAAAACATTTATTACAATAAATCAAAGGTTCATCTGAAGATAATAACAGTTGTAAAGGCATTCTTTACCTTTTAATTTGAAGACTTTTTTCACTTTAAAGATATTTCGGTTCATATATAGCTTCACCGAAAAATTCTAGCTTCCAACCTTTTCAACTTTTTTGGAACAGAAATTTTAACCGAATGGATGCGTTTACCCGATTGTGTTTACGTGCCACCGAATACTACATATAGGTAAATTTAATGTAGAGGCAGATTTAAAGTTACATAAGGTGCTTTAAAACGCAACTCGACAAATACGATAGTTATGCTTTGAAGTAGAAAGAAGCTAATATTGGATACATTAGTTGTCATGAGAGTATTAGATGTGCTTAGTATATCAGTTGGATCTGCCCTCGGTAGTAACTATGGAAAATTGCTGTGTATGTATAAAATGGGATATGTTATATACATGAACAGTCGTATTCGATGCTACAATATGATTACGTTAACTGATCTATAATATCCGTTTTCTGGTGAAAAAAATCAAAGGATACTTAACAGAGGGTGACTCGTAGCTCTTACAGTGATTAGAATGGTTGGAAATTAATACCAGTCTCTAATAGACCGCCAACTTGGCTATTCTACGTTGAAAAATAAAAATTTTAACCAGAAAAATAAAAATACTTTTCTTAAGAATTGCTAAATCCTCATCACAAATAAGCTACTTCCTCACTTCATTATTCGCCTACCCTATATACAGATCATTGCCTCATACCCTAAGAATCGGGTTTATAATTCGTAAACTTCGCTACAATTTCTTCACAATCTCACCTCATACATTATCTTTACTTGGGGGATTACGATTATTTTTTCAATATGGTTTACGGTGGTCAACGTAATTCCTACAATTTCATTTGCTGTTGCCTTCAAAGAAGTTTATTTTCTTTCTGTGGAATACAAGCTGGTTCCCAAGCATTTGCTTCCGAGTATTTGGGACATGCAGTAGGAATTTCCTACCACCACATTTGAAGTACTAAGGCTGTAGCTTTCTGTATATAGTTTCTACTCAGTTTCAGATTTAGGTAACCTTGAAATTATCCAGATTAATGTCCCTGGTTTTAAGGGGTAAGCTCTTGAGCAATTTTGTTTTCTTCGGTTTCATACAATGCCTTGGTTATTGTCCTTATGAATAGGAATCTCCGGTGCTTATACTAGGGCCATTGTTGCAACTAACTTATTGCTCGGTCAAGCACGACAATTTTCACACTCAAGTATCAGAGATATTGTTGTGAAGTTTACATCATTTGCAGTAAAGGATTGCTCGAATTAATCAAGATTTACTAAAACATTTACTAAACCATTACTTTTCTTCAGAGTTCGTACTGTTAACTACTATTATTAATACGCTTCACTACGAGATCTGGTGATCTCCATCCCCCTTTCTCCGTTTCTAATGTTTCCGTTGCCGCCTTGTTTCAGATTTCTCCGTCTTGACTCTTTTGACTTCACTACTAGAAATCCTATATCGCTATATTTCTCTCTCATGGCTCTATATCTTCTGTCCTCTTCTCTACATTCCAATAGTAGTATTATTTGCAACTGCGCAATATCACGTGATGAGATTATCTGACAAATAATTGGAATTTAATTAGATGAAAGTTCATCATTTTAAGAGATGAGTTTAAAAGTTACAGAAGAACAGCTAAAGCATATAAATCAACAGCTAAGCACATTAAGTCCCGAAGAAATCATCAAATGGAGTTATATTACCTTTCCTAATTTATTTCAAATTACTGCTTTCGGTCTCACTGGATTGATTACGATTGATATCATCTCCAAATTAGATTTGTCAGTTGATTTGGTATTCATTGATACTTTATATCATTTCCCACAAACTTTGGAGTTGGTGGAAAGAGTAAAGGCTAAATATAATTCTAATTTACATGTCTTCATGCCTAAAGACGTTAAGAATGAAAGTGAATTTGAATCAAAGTATGGTGAAAAATTATGGGAAAAGGATGAATTATATTATGATTATTTAGTAAAAGTTGAACCATTGCAAAGAGCTTATAAGAACTTGGGTATAAATGCTGTTTTAACTGGTCGTAGGTCATCGCAAGGTGGCTCTAGATCAGATCTAAAATTCATTGAAATCGACCCAGAATTCAATATTATCAAGATCAACCCATTTTTAACGTGGAATTTTGGTCAGGTAAAAGCATATATAGATGAAAATGCGGTTCCGTATAATGAATTGTTGAACTATGGTTACAAATCAATTGGTGATTGGCATTCTACTGAACCAGTTGGAGAAAATGAAGATGAGAGAAGTGGTAGATGGAAAGGAAAAGCTAAAACTGAATGTGGTATACATCAAACGAGTAGTTATGCTAAATTCTTACAACTGACACAACTGGCTTAGTATATAGACTTATGAATGAAATATCAAACTTTATAATTGCGTTTTAATCTAAATTTACTACACACCACTCTAAATCTAAACTCTGAAAAATTCTTGCGCATCTTGCCTCATTTAGTCTTTGAACCTATACCCTTAGTGTTTTCCCATCTCCACGAAATCAAATTGTCTCATGTCTACCCATAAATTTGTAGCCATCCGCTATATCTGGATCCTAATTCCATGTTATCTGTGCGGAATTGATAAGTCTTCTTGCCTAATGAGGTAATGGCGCGGAATCCATTTAATATGATATAAACCTTTGAGTTTCAACTGATAAAGTTTAATTTCAAAGCTCATTGACATGTTAAGTGATTTGCTAATAGAAACGTACAACTACATAGAAGCAAATAAAATTTCCTCGGTGGTGACGGTTTTCACCATTGGGATGTTTTACTGGTTGGTAGTATATCCTTTCTTCTTATCACCTTTAAAAACTATTCCTGGTCCCTACATATTTAGGATATCGAAATTACCATGTTTGCATTATCAACGTAGCAATAAATGGATTTTGATGGTTCATGAATTACATAAAAAATATGGAGATGTAGTGATTTTATCACCCAACGAAATCAGTGTCAATGGTGATTTAAAATATTTAAATGACATTTATGTCAAAAACTTCCCGAAATCAACCTTTTATCAAAATTTCAGAAACCATGGTTCCAAAGATAATATGTTTGCTAGCTTAGAGAATGATAGACATTTAAACTACAAGAAGAATATCACTAGTATTTATTCGAAATCAGCCATATTCAATCCTAAGAACTTGACTAGAATCAACTTGGTGGATAAAATCAATAAATTAATCAAGAATATCAATGATGCTAGTGTTGAGGGTATCACGCCTGACTATATAAACGCTGAATCAAATGTTAACATCCATGGAATGGGTCATAATGAATCAGATAAGAAGTGGTTCATCAAAAACAAACTGAAAAACTTCGGTATCGATGTCTATTCATTATTTGGTTCTTTAGCTCTTGATGTTGTGAGTGCTTTCGAATTAGGTATAGAAAATGGTACGGATTTATTAGATGTCCCAGAAAAAAGAGAAATTGTCACTTATCATAGATACGTTGCCTCAATGGTTTTTTACACTACTTTGATGCCAAAATTGTGGGATTATGCTGCAACGCAGTTGATTTTAAGATCCTCTGAAATTGTTGAAAGATGGCAATTAAAATTATATTCTCATGCTGAAGAAAACGTTCCTAACTTCAAGAAAGATGAAAACTTGACAACTTTAGAATTGTTGAAAAAGAATGGCTTAAGAGGTGAATATGCCTACTCGTTTTTAAGTGATAATATTTTTGCAGGCCATGAAACCACTGCAATCCAACTAACATACATCACTTATGAGTTATCAAGACCGAAACATATCTATTTGCAAAAACTTTTGAAAAAAGAGTTGGATGAAGCATTTGGCGAACCAGTAGAAGGTAATAATATTGAAGATTTGGAACTTGTGGATAAATTGCCTATTTTGAATGCTATCTTGTTGGAAACTTCAAGAATTCATACATCCATTCCAGGAGCTGAACCTAGAGTCGTTGATAAAAGTAACTACAAAATTAACGGTACTGTGATTCCAAAAGGTACCGTAATTTCTGCACAGCCATATTCATATCATAGAGTTGAAAGTGTGTTCCCACAACCAGACCATTATATCGTAGAAAGATGGTTAAAGAATAATGATGAGACGGAGGAAGAATACATGGCACGTTTCAAGAATCAAAATAAGTATATGCTTCCATTTGGTAAGGGAATTAGAATGTGTCTTGGAATGAATATAGCTCAAATTGAAATGAAATTGGCGGTAGCCAACATCTACTGGAGATATAACTCCAAAATATGTTCTAATTGGTGTGATATTGTTCAATATGATGATTCTACCAAATTGTCTAATCCAATCAGAATGGGTGATATATTTGTAGGTAATAATAGGACTGATGAAGAGAAAATGACCATGTTTGATACTTACACTACAAGACCTTACAACGATGAATGCTGGTTAGAATTTTACAATAATTAGTATTATATACTTTGCAATCCATATATTTATTATGTTTATTATGTATGTGCCCTCGTTATCTTCTTTATCCCTTTTGGCTTAAGCTTCTCATCACATTCATTTGCTGCAAAATTCTGTGTGATTGAAATTCTCAAAAGTAACCCGATTCCTCCACAACGTGAGATAAAACGCTTCTATACGATAAGAGATAAATAGGACTATAACAGATTAAAATGTTACCATTTGCTATTGCCTATCCTCCTGAGCAAACAAATGGGTTCTGGGGAGAAATCACCGCTACAATTGATTGGTGTGAAGAGAATTATGTGGTGTCAGATTACATTGCTGAATTTTTAAATACTATAACTAATGCTGTATTCATAATGTTGGCATTATTTGCTGTGTTTCATGCTTTCAAAAACAAATTAGAAATCAGATTTGTATTCACTGCTTGTGGGTTTTTGTTGGTAGGTATTGGTTCATGGTTGTTCCATATGACTTTGCAGTATCATTTCCAACTATTAGATGAATTGCCAATGATCTATGCTACCTGTATTCCTTTTTGGTCAGTTTTCAGTGAGTTTAAGTCTGCTAAGGACTCTGTGTTGATAGGTATTGGGATTTTTATGTCAGCAAATTTGTTGACCCTAATTTACCTTTACTTCAAAGATCCTACCTTGCACCAAGCTGCTTATGCGATTTTGAACTGCTTCATTATTTTGAAATCTTACTTATTAACTTCTAAATATGTTAAGGATAATAAAGCTAAATCGAATTTAAATAGCACCATGTTATGGGGTGTTGGATTATTCTTATTTGGTTACTTTTTGTGGAATTTAGATATCCACCTTTGTGGTCATTTGAGAGTTTTCAGAAGATCGATAGGTATTCCATATGGTTTTGTTTTTGAAGGTCATGGCTGGTGGCATATTTTCACTGGGTTGGGTGTCTATTACTATTTGGTATATGAAGAATACTTGAGATGTTTCTTGACAAATACTGAAAAGTTCTTCAGTTTCCAATGGGTCTTTGGTTTGCCTATTGTTGTGTGTATTGATCCAGAAGGTTTGGAGAGTTTCAATAGTAAAAAGATTAGTCAAAAGACTGATTAATATCTTTTAGAGAAGCTTTTTGTCTCTGGAAGCTCCTACAAGAGCAACTAATCGTTTTGCGATGTTTTTTTAGATCCCATAGAATACGTATTTATATATTTAAAGTAATGAAACAATCTCTTTAAGGAATTTATCCTCTTTGCCTGAAGTAAGAGTTTTCAATTTTTGAATCGTCTCTTCGTTGGTATATACTAATTTGTTATCCTTAAAACACTCTGATTTCCAGGCCTTCAAAATGGTGTTCAAGTTTTCAATTCCTTCGTTGATTTCATCGTTGGAGCATTTGGTCTTCTTCAATTTAATATAGTCATCTTGCTTATCTTGTTCCTGTAATTCACTGGCCTTTCTTTTAGCCATATTGATAATCTTCTCGGGAAAGTTTACCAATTCTGCAACATTGATACCAAAAGACTTGGAAGAGATACCTGGCTCGACCTTGTAAATCAATGTCAAATCATCGTTATTTTCAATTAAGGCTTTAACTTGAAGGTTTTGGATTTTTGGATATGTGGTAGACAATTCAGTAAGTTCGTGGAAATGAGTTGCAAAAAGCGTAAAACATTGTTTCTCTTTGACAATAAATTCCAGAATGGAGTATGCCAACCCAAACCCATCATAAGTTGAAGTACCTCTTCCTAATTCATCAATGATTATCAATGAATTGTGAGTAGAATTGGATAAAATCAGAGAAGTTTCCAACATTTCAATCATGAACGTAGATAAACCTTTCAATTGAGAATCTCCAGCTCCAACTCTGGATAAGATGGAGTCAAAAACAGGTAACGTTGCTGGTTCATCACTTGGAATAAAACAACCAATTTGACTCATTAATGCTATGACACCAATTTGTCTGATATATGTTGACTTTCCACCCATATTAGGACCAGTGATAATGGAAAAGTTACTGGTTTCATTGTCCATATTAACATCGTTGGGAATAAAGTTTAAATCGTCTTGAATCTCTAAGATTGGATGCCTTGAATTAGCCAACTGGATTTTTCTCTTGGTGAATTCCGGAGAATCAATTGATTCACATAAAGGTAATAAATGAGGTTTAATATACTGAATTGAAGATAAAATTGACACGTTAGCAAAGCTTTCGATTACATCTAAATGGGACAAGGCCAAAGACAATTCAATGAAGATGGATTCAAAAGTTAAAGTCACCAATAAAATCTCTTGGATGATTTCCTTTTGTTTTCTATTATATTCGTCTAAAATTTGTTGATGTTCCCTCGATAATTGAGTCAACCTTGAATTGGTGAAAAAGACACCAGCTTTGACCGTTTGTAATTCTCTATAATTAGTCCCTCTTAAGATTGACGAATCATTTCTTGTTACTCTGAAACACCAGTTATGGATTTGGTGCTTTTCTAGTTTCAATTTCTTGTCAATTTCGATATTCAAGTCATCTGCTACCAATTCGTGCTGTTCTTTGATTTCTTGTTCTTTCCTTTGAAGGCTTTTGTTGACCTCCGTCAATGATTCTTCGAAGTCAGGGTTGATGTTAAAATCACTATTCAAATCGTTTGAGTTCAAAGGGCTCAAATCTATGGCTGTTTCAACCAAACCTTGGAATTTGGTTAGTTTGGTATAGCATTCTTTAATGGGATTTAGCCAGTATTTTTTAATTAATTCATTATCATTATCGTTTCCTTCATTTACAGTTAAGTCGAACATTTCAATTAAATTTGGTAGAATCAAAGATAGTTGATATAATCTAATAACATCTTCTAATTTCTTGCTGTCTTGTCCAGATTTCTTCAAACTACTGGTCATTTTCTTGAGTAATCTTTTTATGTCTGGGACTTGATTCAAGAATTCTTCGTTAATGAAGATCCTTAAATTAGTATCTTGAATGAGTTTTTCAACCAACTGTTGTCTATCTTTTATTAAAGACAAATTGGTCAAAGGTTGCTTTAACCATTGAGATAATAATCTAGAACCACTTGAAGTCTTACACTTATTTAACAACTCAAAGATTGAAGTTACTTGATTTGTCTTCAAGTTCATGTTGGATTGTTTGGAAGGGAATATATTTAAGGCATTTAAAGTTGAAGAATCCAACTTCATATAATTCAACAAGTCATATTTTGCAATAGTAAAGACTTTGCTATTCGATTCATCGTTTAACAATTCTAAATAGTTGATTAAAGCATTACAACAAGCAAAACTTAATTGAAAGTCGGTGGAATTGATACCTTTGGCACCTAAAATCAATTCCAAGTTTGTTTCCTCTTTGCTTAATAATTTAATCAAATCTTGATCAATGTTGGTACTGGAGAACAAAGAAGCTTTTAAGCTACTAATAATTATCCCAATTTTATCTAATGTTTGACATAATTTATTGACATCAGCCATCTCCTTTTTTTCAGGATCATAATTTGAAGGTAAAATAACTTCCTTGACACCTAATTGGATCAATAAACTTTCTAAGTTTGAAAATAATTCGTTATCATCGAACTCGCTGATTTGGATTTGATTGTTTGATAAATCAATCAAACAAATACCTACTTTTCTGGTGTTTCCTGAATTCTGGAACTTTATTGCAGCAGTAATTGGTAAAGAACCATCAACAAACATGTTCTCTAAATCTACATTGTATTCATTGGAGATTTGTTCAAGGTTACCTGAAGATCCCATGCAAATTAATTGGAAAGTCTTGTGATCATAAATTTCCACCTTATAGGAATTTTCAATCAAACAAAATTTCAATACATTATTCAAAAACACTTGTGGCGAAATCGTAACATATCTATTTTTGCTACTCTGATTATATTTGATAACTGATTGAGTCTTATAGATATTATCAGCAATTAAATCTGCATCATCATCTAAAGCAGTGAAATAGTCTTTATTATTATGATCAGTGAATCTAATAGTATTCAGCGGCTTGGGCTCCAACTGTGTGTACTTGTTATAGTATTTTCTCTCTTCAAGATTATCGTTAAACTTAAGATCTGGTCTTGTACTAGACATCTTATTGATAGTGAAAACAACGCGCTCGCGTTTCTTTAAAGTTAACTGAGAGATGTTACACAAAACCAAAGATAAAAAAATTCATAATTGACAAAGTGCTATGTAACTAATTTTTTGCCAGTTTACAGTTTGTTAGAATCTAAATGAGAACAATGCAAATAAGAAGGTATCAATCTACAAAACGCCAACAAATATGTCCTGAAACGGATTGAGAACATGAAATATGCATCTTTTAAAGTTGCTATAGCACCATATGCGTTTTTACCTCCGAGGAATCAGTATCTTGTTATGCCTTTTGCGTTACATCATTGGTTTTATGTTATTCTGGTACTAATTTGGGTTATATTTCTCATACATGTCGCTTTCCTTCCATAATACCTTCAATTGAGGACAATCAGTTGGGGCACTCAGTGAATATGACACTTTAGCAACTCAACTCTGCTCTGTTTATTTTATTTGTTTACGGTATATCTCTTGTGTTGTTATATGTATAGCATCTGATTTCATGATGATCCTTCATGATGATCCTTATTGTAGCATATTGAGCCCACGATGTCTGTAAAAGTATAAAATCTATTTTGTGTATGCAGAGATTTTAAAATGGATATATGCAAGTAAAGATGAAATTCTTGTACTAATAATGAACATATTGTAATTCAAAACATATCTATCTGTAACTGAAACCGTCGCTTGTATAACAATCTGATAATGTATTGATTATCTTAGATAAGAGTATGCGATTAATGGGATTTTGGAACCTATGCGCTTAGTTTGCATCTCCATTCGCACAAAATTGGAAAATTGACTCTTGTATTAATTAATGTCATTACATACTACAGAGCTTGATGGCATATTGCCATTATTATCCAGAGGAAAAGTTAGAGATATTTATGAAGTAGATTCCAAGACTTTATTGTTTGTTGCTACTGATAGAATTTCTGCTTATGATGTTATCATGACAAATGGAGTTGTATCTAAAGGAAAGATCTTGACTCAATTATCTGAATTTTGGTTCGACTTCTTATCTGACAATATTCCAAATCATTTAGCTTTATCAGATAATAGTGATGAAAACTTGTTTAAGCATTTACCTGCCGCATTATCTGAACCAAAATATAAACAACAGTTGGCTGGGAGATCCTTGTTAGTTAAAAAAATGAAATTGATTCCGTTAGAAGTCATCGTTAGAGGTTATATTACTGGTTCTGCCTGGAAAGAATACAAAAAATCTAAAACTGTTCATGGTTTACCAATATCTGATGAATTACAGGAATCTCAAGAATTTTCAACTCCAATCTTCACTCCTTCCACTAAAGCTGAACAGGGCGAACATGATGAAAATATTTCTCCTGAAAAGGCCGCTGAAATAGTTGGTAAAGATTTATGTGATTTATTGGCCTCTAAAGCTATTGAATTATATTCCAAAGCCAAAGAATATGCTAAAACTAAAGGAATTATAATTGCTGACACTAAATTTGAATTTGGTCTAGATGAAAATGATGATTTGGTATTAGTTGATGAAGTCTTGACTCCAGATTCTTCAAGATTTTGGAGTGCTTCTAGCTATGCTTTAGGTAAGTCCCAAGATTCTTATGATAAACAATTCTTAAGAGATTGGTTAACTTCAAACGATTTAGCTTACAAAGATGGTGTCTCCATGGACGAAGATATTGTCGTTAGAACCAAAGCCAAATACGTTGAAGCTTTTGAACTTATAACTGGTAAAAAATGGGTTGATTAGTTCACTAAATAGAGTTAATATAAAGAAAACATGCTAAATATATTAATACCATTCCATTATTCCATACCATTATATTACATCAAATTAAACCTAACTATAAAAGTAGGTGATTACGTTATTAAGTTATTAAAGATAAAAATTGTTTGTAAACTGAATTGTAAATGCTAATGACGATAGTTCTTTCTTAAATAAACTTCTTCAAATTCAGGTATATGTCTTTTGTCAAGATTTAATCTTTCTAATTCGTCGGTTACTCTCTTTTTATAACTATTGTTAGTAGTGAAACGTGATGGCGAGTATTGAGGAAGTGGTGGGGTTGCTATTTGTACCGGTTGTTGTATTTGCGTTGTCTTATGATTGTGGTTATGGTAATCATAGTCTTCATAATCATTTCTAATCTTCAATGGCACTCTTCTTCCATCATCGTGTAATTCTTTTGGCCCTCTAGGTTTATTGGGCAGCGACATTTGGTCGTTTTGATAATGATAGTTGTTCTGGTATAAGAAATTTTTAGCTTGGGCTGTTGAAACATCTTGTTGTTGAATTAAATTCGACAAATTTTTAGTAGGATCTGATTTCTTTCTCATTAATTCATTGTTCATGCTTGTTAAACTGGTATTGGATTGGTTATTCTTGATCCCGTTGTTTAAATACTCTTTTAATCTCTGTTGGACTTCTTGTTCAACTACTAGTTTAAATTCCCTTTGGTAGTTAAGTCTCATTTCTTTTGCCTCCTGGTCCATTAATTTCTTTCTGGCTTCAAATTCTTCAAGTAATTCATCTTCTAACTTTTGTTTTTGCATATTATACTTTTTTTGCATATTATTAAACTCTTCTTGTAAATCGGTTTTTTGCAGCAAAATTTTCGATTCGATTCCGTTGAGATAATTTTCCTTTTTCTTCAATTCTTCGTTTTTAGTGAATAATTGCTTCTGATATTCATTCAAATCAATGGTAACTTCCTTTAATTCCATCTCCTTCCTTAAGAATCTGATTGGTAAAGTCTGTAATAAATCGAAACAAGAAGGTCTCAATTCGGGATCGACAGTGATACATTCTTTTATGATGGATATTAATTGAGATGAGTATATGGAAGGGAGTTCAGGAATAATTCCCTTTTTTATCTTTGTTTGCAATTGTAAATGAGTCTTAGCTTGAAAGGGCGGTTGTAAAGTACATAATTCAAATAGAACACAACCTAATGACCAGATATCACAAACAGGGCTATAAGGATTGTCCATTAAAACTTCAGGAGACATATAATAAGGGGTTCCAACATATGTCTTTGCGAAGTCATTTTGAGATGTCAACATCTTTGCAAGGCCAAAATCACCTAGTTTGATTGTTTTTCCACTGTTTAGCATGAAAATGTTATCAGGCTTGATATCCCTATGAATAATAACTGTTTCTGAGTTAATTGAAGGCTCTGTTTCATTATTTGAAAACAAATTAACTTTTTTAGCATCAATTCCATAATGACATTTATGTAAAGCTAATAATGTTTGAACCAAAACTTGCCAAACAAATTCTTCAGGAACCGTTTCTTTATTCTTTTTGAAATTGTTGATCACTTGTCCTAAATCACCACCGTCACAGTATTCCATATAAATATGGATTGATTTTTTACTGATTATATGATCATGCCTACAATATTTGACGATATTTGGATGGTTTAATTCTCTTAAAATTCTTAATTCGGATATTAACTGATTTCTCTCTTGACTATTCATGGAAGTATATTCAATTTCTTTCCTTACGAATAATAGTCCATCAGACTTCTGTTGGACTTTACGGACGATCCCAAAGGAACCTTTCCCAATCACTTCTAAAGCATCATATTCATCACTTATAGTTGACATTTAAAATTCAAGTATTCAAAAAATTTCGGATCAAGTACTATAATAATCTCTCAAAGTTGAAGGACAGTCACTGATTGAATAGAAGACCAGGACCTTGGAATCTCAAGTATTTTCTACTGGGGCCTCAAATGTAATCACAAGTTAAACCGTTGATAAAACAGTTTGGACTTGAAAGAATCAATGAAATGAAAAGATATTTTTTCCACTGATACGTATTGTCAAATCGTCTATTTCTCTTCTTTTGACTGTATATGGCACTTTGGTTCCTTTGATCTGTTTTCCTTTCGTCTTAAAATTACCTAAATTAGCTCCAATCTATGGTCTTTCCCTCGTGTTTACTATTCATACTGTTAAGGTAAGTTGCAGTCAAATTCATCGCAAATGACAGACATTTAGATATCTGGCGACATCTTGAGATATCAGCTGAAGATGTCTCAGCTGGATGTCTCCTGGTGAAGGATCAGTGTCCCAGACTGCTACGACATAAGGCCTAAAACACATGGAAGGGCCTTGATGAAACTATCGATGTAAAATAAAGGTAGTGATGGCGTGTGGAAGAAATTACTGAAACTCTGATTAATTCAATGACGCAAGATTAAAGGTTAAATTACCAACAGGAATAGGTTTCAAAATAAGCCTACCACGAACAAGCATTTAATCGAACTAAGTTTACGAAGTCAGATTTTAGAGTTTTTAGTCCATTAAAATTAATACAAGAAAAAATTTGAACAACCTTACATCGAAATAAACTCTTTGGGACAATTTTCTACTCTTTAAGTATATTGTCCTCTCGTTAAAGCTTATTTTGGTGTCGATTCCAATATTTCACAGTCTAATATTATGAAATTAATTTATTATTTGAATAATGAAACTCGTTTGTCTTCTTATTGTTATTATTTTATTATCCATGTACCAAACCTAAAAGCCTCTTTCACCTTTAGGTTGCATGCAAAGCCCAGACAAACAAAATAATGCACTCAATAGTTAAACGAACCCTCAAACCCCTTAAAGATGCCCCACTAAATTCACAGATATATAATATTTTGTAATTCCAATTACCGAAACAATTACTTCCCATAGCTTCAGTTACATTCTCTCTTGTAATTCTAAATTATATTTATGCATCTGTCCCCACAAACTATTAGATCTAAACTTGTCAAACTTTTCTAAACAAGCTTTTCAACAGTGCTACTACCAAATAATCACGTATGATTCGAACGCAAACTTAATTCACACTAAGGGTTTGAACTTTGGTATGCATATGCCGTTTTGATGCCGAAGGCAATAAAAATAAACATTCCTATACACCTCAAATCGCATTGATAGCCTCTTATTTGCTTTTTTTTAATTAATCCAAGATTTCCATGGCTTTGAATGTGCATAATTTTCGAAAAACCCTGGTGCGCGGGCACACAACCTGACATAAGTTGCAAACTACAATAAATAGCTACGCCAATTGAAGTAAAGTAAAGGTAAATTATGCTTTTGTACTGCAAATCCCTATGTTTTACTTCCAAAAGTTTGTTTTCTTTATTCTCCTAAAATACATATTCTATGACTATAAATTGTCATGCAAATTCCCAATCATTTATTATTATTTGCAAGAATCAATCAAAAAGATGAAATTTTATACCCTTTTCTATTTCTTGTGTTTATTTTCCATTGGTTTAGCTGCTCCAACACTTCAAAAGCCTTCTGAGGATTCGTTTTATGAAGCTCCAACTGGTTATGAAAGTGCGGCGTTGGGTACAATTTTAAAACAAAGAGAAGCTCCTGCTCCTGTTAGAAGTGTTTACTTCAAGGTTAAAATCAAAAAGACATGGCAGTTATTAGTTAGATCTGAAGACTCTCGTGGTAACCCTAATGCCATCGTTACTACTGTCTTTGAACCTTTTAATGCTGATCCTTCAAAGTTAGTTAGTTACCAAGTTGCTCAAGATTCTGCTAGTATCGATTGTTCCCCAAGTTATTCATTCATGAATGGTGGTGGTTTGAATACTGTTGTTGCTCAAGCTGAAATGTTTTTGATCCAAAGTGCTTTGGATTTAGGTTACTATGTTGTCTCACCAGATTATGAAGGTCCAAAATCAGTTTATACTGGTGGTCTTCAAGCTGGAAATGCAGTTTTGGATTCTTTAAGAGCTGTGTTGAATAGTAAGAGTATCACAGGTATCAATGAGAATGCTAGAACTGTTTTCTGGGGTTACTCGGGTGGTGCATTAGCTGCAGGTTGGGCCGCTGCCATGCAACCCGTTTATGCACCAGAATTACTTCCAAACTTGGCTGGTGCTGCTCTTGGAGGTTGGGTTACAAATATCACCGCTACACTTATCTCTGAACCTTTAGTTAATGGCGGGCCTTTTGCTGGTTTAATTGCTGCCGGAATGGGTGGTTTAAGTAATGAATATCCCGAATTAAAAGAAATGTTAAAACAAGAGGTTTTCCCCGATAAGTTGGAGAAATTTAATAAGGTCTATGGTATGTGTGTTACTGAAGCAGCCGCCTCATTTTTTGGCACTAATTACTTTAAAGGTAATAATAGATTTTTCAAAGAGGGTATTGATGTATTGAAAAAGGAACCTATCGGTGAAATCTTAAACAACAATACTTTAGGTTTCAACAAGGATTATATGCCAAAAATCCCACTTTTCGTATACCACGGTAAATTGGATTATCTTGTTCCTTACCCTCAAGCTGAAAGAGTTTATAACCAATGGTGTGATGCGGGAATTGAATCACTTGAATTCAATGCCGATGCTACTGCAAGTCATATCACTGAAGTTATCCAAGGTAGTGGTGCTGCCCTCTCTTGGGTGAAAAAAATCATGGAAGGTAAGCAACCAATTAAAGGCTGCAAAAAAACTACTAGATTGAATAATCTTCTTTATCCTGGCTCTATTTCCGGTATTAGTGTCTTCTTGACTGCTTTGTTTACTAATATCCTTGGGGGTAATATTGGTCCAAACACCAATTTCTTGAGCCCAATTAATATTAATTAGTGTAATGTATGTTTTTTGCAGTTAATGCTCTCCACCTTTTTAAACTTTCATTATATTCTAGAAGCTGCCTCATACAGATCGAAAACATCAAAAATGGGCAGATCAAACATATATTATACTCTATACAAGCTGCCTAGAAAATCTCATGTAGAAATACTAATTGTCACTATTCAACCGTATATATAAACCTAGAAGTAGTGGTCGTGCGCACTAACCATTTGTTGATAAGATGTCTGTCATTTCTCAAAAATAATTATCACCGAAAGAAGCAAATGAAAGTTTTACCGTTATTACCATTGTTGCCAATTATCAGTGCTTTCCCATTGTTTGGGAAGGAAATACTGTTTTTTTCAGGTAATGAACCTGATAGAATCATCAAATTGAGTCCAAGCGAATACAGATTAGTTAGTGAAGCTGATAAATTGAAACTTAAAAGGAATAATATTAAGTTTATTGATGTTACAAATTCAATCAAAGTTGAAGATGCTTATAACAATGGGTTATTAGAAACTATTCCAGATGGATTTTTCAATATGGAACTTTTAGGCACCAAGATCTTAAAAGATATAGCACCTCCAAAGAATTATTCCTACCCAGAAACCGCCAGTTATGTCTCTGAGGTCCAAAATATGATTAAAAAGATCAATACTGATGATATGTATGATAATTTAAGTAAATTTTCTTCGTTCTATACCAGATATTATAAATCTGAAACCGGGTATGAAAGTGCTGAATGGTTAGAAGGTAAGTTAAAGAAAATTATACATCCAGTTAAGGATATCGTCAATTTAACTAAAGTTAAACATGAAGGATGGGACCAATTTTCCATAATTGCAAGCATCCCCGGTAAAGTATCTTCAAAAGTCATTGTGGGAGCTCACCAGGACTCCATAAATTTATTGTTACCAAGTTTGATGAAAGCCCCAGGTGCTGATGATGATGGATCGGGAACTATTACTATTTTAGAAGCTTTCAGAATTTTAATGGAATCATATGTGGCTGGTACCTTCCAACCTTATCAAACATTAGAATTCCATTTCTACTCAGCTGAAGAAGGTGGATTGTTAGGGTCATTTGATGTCTATCAGAATTACTACGAGGCTAAAGAAACCGTTATTGGGTTATTACAACAAGATATGACTGGTTATACTGGAAATATTGAAGAGGGTGATGAACATATGGGGTTAATCACTGATTATACCAGCACAAAATTAAACGATTTCATCAGAATGATTATCGGCCAATATTGTGCGATTCCATACCATGAAACTTCTTGTGGTTATGCCTGTTCCGACCATGCCAGTGCCATTGAGCATGGTTTTCCTGCCAGTTTTGTGATCGAATCTGAATTCAAATACACCAGCAAGTTTATTCACAGTATATACGATACCGTTGATAGAATCGATTGGGATCATGTCAAAGAACATACAAAGTTAACCTTGGGGTTCGCCTACGAATTAAGTATGGCTGCTGTCGACACTGATATCTAGTACCACTTTAACGTAACTATATTCAGTTATATCTCTCAATATATGCCTTCTTAGTTTGCAATCTCTAACTTTTAATGCCTATATATTTGCAATCGAAGTCGTGTACAACTCACTTGTTGATGAATGAGAAAAGAAGTTTGAGATAATCGAGAACTATACAGTGGCAATGAATGGTATTTCAGTTGATATTAATCATTTAAAAAAGGGGGAAGTTTCAATGGGTACGTCGATTATGGCGGTTACCTTTGAAGATGGTGTCATATTGGGTGCGGACTCCAGAACTACTACTGGTTCCTATATTGCTAATAGGGTTACTGATAAATTAACTCAAATCCATGATACCATATATTGTTGTAGATCTGGATCTGCTGCTGATACTCAAGCAGTTGCTGATATGGTTAAATACTACATGCAATTATATTCTGCTCAATTACCTATCGATGAAAAACCAACAACTAATGTTGTGGCCAATATTTTTCAAGAAATCTGTTATAATAATAAAGACAATTTGACTGCCGGTATTATATGTGCTGGTTATGATGAAAAAGATGGTGGTTCTGTTTATTCTATACCAATCGGTGGTTCTATTCACAAACAAGAATATGCTATTGCAGGTTCTGGTTCTGGTTTCATTTATGGTTGGTGTAACGAGAACTATAAATCAAATATGAAGAAAGATGATTGTATTCAATTTATAAAAACCGCTTTACTGGAAGCTATTAAATGGGATGGTTCATCTGGAGGTGTGGTTAGAATGGTTATATTAACTAAAGATGGTGTTGAAAGATTAATCTATTACCCTCACGAAATAAAGGTTTAATAAATACATAAATGACTAAATATATAAATGAAATATACTTCGAGTTCTCTGAAATACAATCGAGAGTAGAGAACAAATTTCCGAAAATTAAAATATATTAATATACATCTAACAGAAGAAGTTGTAAATTTGGTAGTGTAAACCTCTTGACTTAATGTAAGCCTTTTCTTCAGCGATTTCTTGTCTTAAGACATCTAAGTCTAATTCTCTTCTACCGGTATCAATATCAATGTCTTTAGCTCTGATATATAATTTCCAGTTCTTTTTCCAGAGTTTGTGGAAAACGTAGAATGCAATAACAACTGGAGCAGCTAAATAAGTCTTGAAGAAAGTTTCAGCATCTGGAGAAGCTTTTAATGGGAATAAAGCAATCCAGAATTGGAAACCTAAGACAGCAATATTTAAACCAGCACCGTAAGCGGCACCCCAGTAACCAACTTGAGAAGTGTAAGCAATTTCATCAGTATTTCTACCTTGAACGTATAAAGCTCTTCTGAATCTCATTAAACAGATGTTAATGGAACCCCAAGTAAAAATGGAGGATAAACCTGATAAGGCTAATAACCAATCGAAAACTTCACCTGACTTAGAGGAAGCAGTGATGAAAGCAATTAAACCGAAGGCGGATTGGACAATAATAGCTAGTAATGGTCTACCAGTTTTATCAATGTAACCTAAGAATTTTGGAGCTTGACCAGAAGCAGCCAAAGCAGCTAAAGTTCTTGAAGAAGCATAGACTGATGAGTTACCAACGGATAAGACTGAGATTAAAATAACAGCATTCATAACGTGAGGTAAACCACCGATTTTAGCGTTTTGAATAGCAATAACGAAAGGAGAAGCTTTAGCATCGTAAGATGAAGCACCTTCATTTAATTGTTTTTCGTTATATGGAACTAATAAACCAACTAAAGTTAAAGAAATAATGTAGAATAAAGTAATTCTCCAGAAAACTTGTTTAGTAGCAGATGGTAAGGATTTTCTTGGGTCTTTAGTTTCAGCGGCAGCTAAACCAACTAATTCGGTACCAGCGAAAGCGAAAGCAGCAGAAACGAAATTAACACAAACACCTTTGAAACCATTGGAGAAAGCTCCTGGGTTACCCCAGTATCTACCACCAATATATTCTTTGGTTGGACCACCACCGGCAGCTAAAATAATACCTAAAAAGATAAAACCAATAACGGCAATAACTTTAATAAATGAGAAAGCAAATTCGGCTTCACCATAACCTTTAACACCAAAAAAGTTAATGGCAACAATGGCGAACCAGAAAATAGCCACAAAAGCAGCTGAATTGATATCTTTATTCCAATATTCAACAACAATAGCAGCAGCGACCAATTCTAATGGGAAAACAACCAACCATTGCATAGCATAATTCCAAGCCATGGCAAAACCCCAAGAAGGATCAATAAATCTAGAATTATAAGTAACGAAAGCACCAGAAACTGGGAAAGTAATAGCTAATTCCCCTAAAGATTGAACAGTACAATACATCATAGTACCAATTAAACCATAAGCAATAATTAAACCAGCTGGACCACCATTTCTTAAAGCACCTCCAGAACCAATGAAAAGACCAGTACCTAAAAAAGTTAGTAAGAGTTTATGTAATTCAGCAATCCAAAATTTCAGTCTTATCAAACATTCTTTTACTCTGTAGATGCTGTCATCTCGGGTAAAATTGACAGCTAAGACAATTCGCGGCGATATTTCAAAACCTGAACAGGCTTCACAATACACTCAAACGGAGCATAGAAAACCTAATTAGGATATTGCAAATACATATGCCAATAAAATGAAAAATGGGCAAATAGTAATAGTTAAAAATAATACATACCAATTGAACCACCGATAGCAATCATCTGTAAATGTCTAGATTTTAATCTTCTATTTAAAGGAGCATTGGCCGTTTTAATTGCAAGCTTCTCGGTTTCAGATAAATTAGGGTCAATACCTAAATCATTATCGTCAACTTTTTTAAAGTTATCAATGAAACCAGCCCAACCAGTTAAAGCAGGTCTTGAATCTTGAGCATCAAAGGCATCAATGTAGACACCACCATTTTTGTCGGTTGAAGAACCATCAGCACCTTCTTTAGATCTAATGTAATCTAATTCCTTTTCAACCATATTTAAATATTTGAAAAATTTATAATGTAATTTAAAATTTATGGGGGATGTAAGGGATATTTAAATGAATTGTATGCAATTGATAACAATAAATTTTGTAACCATTTTGTCGAATTATGGCAAATTCAATTGGAAAAAGAAACTGGAAGTATAGATTAAACAACCTGTAAATAAAATTGATAAGAAAAAGCCTTTCAATAGCTAGCGTGCACAAACCGTGATGTCGGGGTGATTGGACCATAGTTAACGATTGTTAACGGGTCAATTTGTAGGTGGGATAATGCGACAATGTCTCATAAGCTGTAGGAACTGCCAGTAATCAAAAAAGAAATTTCGGTGCAATATATTGCAGATTATTCAAGATTCCCCGACAACGCGCGACATAAATGCACCATCAGTGGTGGATATAGAATGAAGATGGGCTGGGTGTTCCAGATGTCGTCAATATCAGAGGTCTAGGGCTATTTAATTGGTCAAAATGCAGAATCTTATCAGCGACAAATGGCAAATGGAACATATTGATTGCATCAGGAACGACAAGGATAAACTTTATAATTGCCTTATTGATAACATATAATAGTTCGTATAATTATTGCAAGTTATAACAATAAGTGATGATGTGATTCGGCAAGGTATTATTGGTTTGATATTGGACGATACTTGGAAAGTTTAAGAAGTTCAGTTTGAGAAAAAATTTCAAATATCAGGTCAATAATCGGCCATTAATTCCTAAGAAATTAGTACAACTAGGTAATTAGTAGGACGAATCACAAATTACATGTTAATCATTATCATGAGCATTAATTCAATATAAAATGCCCTTTGATCATACTTGGCAATAGGCATATTCTATGCTAACTATCCTCGCCCACACTTTCTGTAGTTTGAATTTTTTGCACCAAAATATCGCCTTGCACTATTTCCAATGTGAAACATCCAAAAATGCCGTTTACGTTATTTTATCCATTTGAAGTAATGTGTTCTCTATAGGTTCTCTATAGGTTTCCAAAGTTGTCGGCATTATACTTTCGAAATCTGATCTGACTATCATCTCTTTGTTTGGTTTGGACTGGGGAAGTTAGAATATGAGAGTTTTAAACCTGGAGTTCCTAAGGAAGTGCTTAGCACTAAGCAGCGAATTAGAGTTCCGGGGATAGAAATTAGACTTGGCTATGTCTAAGTCATCGCCAGTAGGTATCAAGTATAAGTCATTATTTCATGTAACCGAGTACTAACACTAGCACTAATCCGCTCATTCTTATCAGTTCGTTGATATTGCCAATCTTGACAGCATACTATTTTCCTCGATACTTTCCATGCATGCCAATCTTTATGCCAATTCATACCCGTTCTAACCATCTCTACCCATAATTATCCGAACCAATCAATTAGTATACTTATCAGCATTGTTATCTTATCATATATAGTATTTCACGTTGGATCTTTCTGCATGTTTCAATGGGTCTTTTTTCTTATTCTTTTCTAGGTTGCAATCGTTGCAACAAGTCCATTTGTCGGTTGGGGCACGTATCATAATTAAAAACTCTATTTTGCTGCAGATATAGATTACGTCTAACAAGAGTATGGCTCTGTGTTTACTAATTTTGTTATTATAAACTCAATATCGAATGGTGCAGTTATAAAAATTTCTGTTTATACCCACTATCGTTACGGATATATAAATAAATTTTGTTGTTTATTTACCGTTATCTATAAATAAAACCATTTATATGTTATAAGCCTTGAGCGAGAATATTTATATAACTTTAATCTACTTCGTATTGAAAACACATACGTGCTTCTGTGTTATTACATCTTCAATGTTTAAAACTATTCTTCTAGTCACGCTATAGTATTTATGCAAATTGTTAGCCTTACGATTTCTTTCGCGTAACATCTTAACGAGCAACACAACATGTTAGCGTCTAGAAGGTTTAGGCTAGCTGCTCTTAGAGTAGTTGTTGTCTTGGTGGTACTTTTTGGGATCTTCAAATACTTCGAGTTGGAGAAGCTTGATTTTGAAGTCTTGAATCAAGCTAAATTTGATTTTAAATCAGACGAGATCAACTTTGATAAAATCAATGATGTTGATATCCATTCATCAAACTATGATAATTTGTTTACAAAAATCCAATTTCAAGATTTCTTAGGTTTTAGTTTGCAAGCAAAATGTGATTATTACTTCCAGAATTTATATGTAAACGATCAAAACTGGACGAATGATCCTTTATACGGGTTTTCCTTTGATAGAAAATATTTCAAAACATTTGAAGATTTTAAAAAGGATTTAATCAAAGAATTCGAAGAAAAGGAGAAAGAAAATAATGAAAAGGATGAAAAGGACAGAGAAGAACTCAAAAAACTCTCTGATGATGATTATAAGAAAGAATATGACGATTATTGGAAAAATGTCATTAAAAAAGATGAACAGATTATTCATAATTATTTTACAAACTTGAAACTTCTTAACAAATGTTATGTTGAGAACTCGGGCTCAAATCTTGATCAAAACTTGTTAATTAACAGAGTTCTTCCCTACTTAACGTTTAAATATCCAGTTATTGAAGATCATAATTTACGTAAGCTTAAAATTACAGACAATTTCCCCAAAAAGAACTTTTTGATCAACTTGAAATCTAATTTAAGTGGCAAAGGTGTTGTTCTAACGATCAAAGATGAACATGTAGAAGATACTGTAAAATTAATAAAGTTATTAAGATATTTGCATAATGAACTCCCAATACAAGTTGTTTATTTCAAAAATTTATCGGATGAATCAAAGAAAACATTGATCGATATTTGTAGATCTCGATTGATTATTGGTGAAGAATTACCTTTACAACAAATATATTTTGTAAATGTTAGTGATTCAATCAAAGAAGAACATTTACATAAATTCGAAGGATTTGGTAATAAAATTTTAGCTACTATCTTCAATACTTTTGAAGAGATGATTTTAATGGATGCTGACACAGTTCTTTTAAAAGCACCCCAAGAATTCTTGGAAATGGAAAAATATAAAACTAATGGTACTATCTTTTTCAAAGATAGAAAAACTGTGGAATATAGACCAAAAAATGACTTGGTTTTCTTCAAAAAAATGTTACCATCAAAATTTGATTCCATTATGTACAATATTCCCCAACCATCCAACTATTCTCTTGGTAGAGATCTTTTCCAAGGGTTTAATCATTATATGGAAAGTGGTTTGGTCATTATTGACAAGAAAAAGCATTTCTTCAAGCCATTCGTAATGGCCCAATTGAATTTCATTTATCCTGTAGGAGCCAGGGTTTATGGTGATAAAGAATTATTTTGGTTAAGTTTCGTAGTTATGGGAGATGAAAAGTATTCATTCAACAAACATTTTGCGGCAGCAATAGGAGAAGTCACACCTAGTAATGAGAGATTCAACGATATTGGTAGAGCCAAAAATTTCAAATCGCAGGAACTTTGTTCAAACCACCCAGCACATATTAATGATGAAGATGATCATACATTATTGTGGTTCAATTCTGGTTTCAGATTCTGTGGACAAACCATCAAACCAGAAGAAGAATTCGAGAATAGAAATCGTTATACCAGTTTGAAGTCAGTAGAGGAATTCAAGGTTTTCTTTGAAAGCAAATTGATTATCAGAAGTGCCATTATTCCTCCTTCAACTAAGATTTCAGTAGGACATACTGATGGGGAATCGGACCGATCTTGGCTCAATATGCGTCAATATTGCCATGGTTACACATGGTGTGCTTACTCATCAATAGGAGAAGATAGTGATAAAGACCCTGATTTAAGAGGGACATTGATTCATTATAGCCAAGATGAAATTAATTATTTTATGGAGTTGGGTAATGTTTGGACAGGGAACAAAGTTGTTCAAAAGAGTATCCCTAAAAAAGACAAAATAAAACTATCAGACCACAGTTTCAATGAGTTGGATGCTGCCAAAGTCAAAGACTGGTGGCATTCAGTTGATTCTGTCGAAGATGATTCTTAAATTTAATATGTAATTCACTCACATTTCACGACAGTTTCACTGGCTGTTTATATGACACTTTATGACTTTGTTCATTGTTTTATTACTACACTGTTTACTACTGTATCATTATTAGTCATAACATCTCGCAAACCATGCGTTATTAATGGTATTTGACATCTTATAGAAGAATATATAGACTGCGGCGTCCGCGAAGATAAGACTCTCATGACGAAAGACGAAGATCAAACATTTGAACAATTGCTACTAGCGTGTAGAGTAGGTGATTTGGAGACCGTGGACACATTGTTGAGTACACCGAACCTCGACTTAAACAGAACAGATGAGTGGAATTATTCCCCGTTGATTTTGGCCTCGATTTGTGGCCATCCTAAGGTTGTCAACTTATTATTGAGCAGAGGTGCTGTGTGTGATAGAGACACTTTCCAAGGTGAAAGGTGTATATATGGGGCATTAAACGATGAAATACGTGACTTGTTGCTTAGTTTTGATATCTCCAAGAAGATTGACGTTAGCCAACCGTTTGCTAGCCATTTGTCTGCTATGTTGAATCCTATAAATCCATTACTTTGTAAAGATATTGTTTTCGTGTTTAAACATGTTAATGGTGTCAAGAATAGAGATATAAAGTATTTCAAGCTCAATAGATTCTTTTTGGCGGCAAGATCCAAGTATTGTGTTGATGAATTGAACGATACGTGGTTGAAGAAACTGGTAGTTGAATTGCCATCCACTATAAACCCCACTGCTTTCAAATCTTTGATAAATTATATCTATTTGAGGCCCGACAAGCTCAAATTCGACGAAGAATTGATCGAATTGGCCAAATCATGGAAGTTGGATGCTCTAGCTGCTGCCATTGAAAAGGCAAAAGATATTAAAGATGAAAAGGAAATGTCTAAAATGAACCATGATAACTTGATCAGCTATGTTGAAATAGCACGAGCTGACATGAGCAGTTTTGTACAAACAATCATAGATAATAAAATCATGGTAAGGTTAGATGAGACGAATACCGAAGAGGAAGAACTAGAGTTTGATGATATTACTCCTTTGCATTATATCAGTACTTTACAGCAGAAACAACTCCTCAACTCGGACTCTTTTCCTGATATAATTCTATCTGTTGTCGACATTATCACCAATTCGATTATCTACTATCCTTGTCACAGAGCAATGTTGTTGAGATCAGAGTATTTTGACACCATGTTCAACTCAGAGATTTTTTCATCCAATATCACTATGCCAACGAAAGAAGATGACTTTGGTGAAGTAATCGATAGACCTGTGTTGAAAAACCTACCCATAATAAAGTTAAACTGTACTAATTCTGAAATTGCGGAGTTAATTCTTACATTCGTATATCATGACGATATCAATGCATTGCCATTGAGTTTAACGATAGATTTACTATTTTGTGCAGACGAACTATTGTTAGAAAGAGTGAAAACTATTTGTGCTGTCAACGTGACTTCTAAATTTAAGACTTTTGATTGGGCAGAGTTCAACACCATAAATGATAAGTTGGGCTATTCATGTTTTGACTTGGTTCGTATCTCCTGGCAAACAAGATGTGAAAAACTAGAAAGTTATTTCACCAAACTAATAGCTTATAATTTGGAAAACATCTTCAAAAATGAAGCCCTCAACTCAGAGTTACAAGAATTGATTAGTGAATCGGCCTCGAGAATCCAGAAGAGACAAAATACAGATACGATTGAGTTGGTTGACGACATCCGTTATTACTTATCCAAAAAATATGGCGTCAGTGGTGAGACCTCAGCTGACTTCATTGATTTGGGAGTGCTAAGAAACCCAGATCAAGAATCGAAGATTCTCCAGGCATCTATGATAAAATACGAAAGAGACATTGAGATGATTGATCATCTATTGGCTAGATTAGATTTGGATGCATAATTATATATATAAACTATGGACGTTCGAAGTCTTGTTTTTCTAAGTGTTTCTAAGCGTTTTTGAGTCTTGAATGTCTTCTCGTTCTACGTCTTGTCGGTGTCTGACTCCACTAAAGTGTCTTGGTCGGCCCCTTCAGTATCTATCAAACCTTTCTTGTGAACTAAATACCAAGTTGTTAATATGGCACCAAATGTGACAGTACACAACCCAATTGAGGTCCCATAACTAGGAATATACTTGGGACCAAATTTACTTTGATACAATATAGGACCCAAAATCCCCATGAATTGTGCCATACAATTGGTCCATCCTATAGCTAACCCGGCCGAGCTTGTACCTCTAACCACCCTCATTCTGTCGGGCCAGAGAATAGGGTATAAAGAATTGGAAATGGCGGTAGCGATCACAAGCATAGCATATTTGGCTGAAGAATTCGAGGTGGATATAAGCACAATATAACAGACAATTTGCAAGAAGGCTAATACAGCTGCGGTGGGGAATGCTTTCAAATACCTTTGGTGTATTAAGTAGCCTAGTATGTTTAATAAGATAAACCCGGTAAACGCAGGGGGCATAGTCATTAATTGGGTCTTTGCTGTATCTGTGAATCCCAACTCGTAGATAATGGTTGGTAAAACAAAGGAAATTCCCCATCCTCCAACCCCTTGAAATAGCCAAATCACTGTGTATGAGTAAAATGTCGAGTCCTTTACAAGTACTTTTATTTGATCCCAATCGAAGAATTTATCCAGCTTTTTAGGGGCAGATTTTGGTAATCTAGAAATTATTACTGCTTTTTCTTCTTCACTTAAAAATTTTGCATCCTCAACATAATTTGGTAACCAAATAACACAATAAATTCCTAATAAGATTGTTGGAATACCTTCAAATATAAAGACCCATCTCCATCCACTCAAGTTTTGTTTCCCGTTCATATGACTGATTCCATAGGCCATAATTCCTGAAATTGCACCACTTAACATCCCAAAACTATAGAAAAAACTAATACGTTTAGGTAGTTCCCTTGGTTTGTACCAGAATCCAAAATGGTACAATACAGATGTATAAAAACTTGATTCCATTAATCCTAAAAAGAACCTGATTGCCAAAATCCCACTGTAATTTTGGGCAGAGGCTTGAATCATTGAGATAGCTCCCCAACTTAACATGATTCTACTTTGCCAGATTTTGGGAGTGAATTTTTTCATCAACACTGTGAAAATGGGCTCAAAAACTAAATATGGATAGTAAAAAATAGATATACACCAAGCCCATTGTCCTGACGTTAAATTTCCCAACTCTTGCTTTATCCCGTCCCCTGTCTCTAAATTCAAAATAGCAGTGTTGGAAATATTCCCTTTGTTGATTTGGGTGAATATGTAAACTATAGCATATACCAACACCAACCTTTTATCAACTCTTCTTAATGTAATTTGATAGAATTTTTCGTCGTCTTCAGACTCTAAGGTCGTGACATCCACCTGCTCCTTTCCTTTGGTTTCGATATCACTCATGTTGGTATAAAAATCTCCAAAAACGCTAAAAAAGTTTACCAAAAGTGTATCTTATTGTACATAATGGGGAGTGCCGTTCCTTTTTAAAGTAGATCTTCGATCAGATCCATAGTTTCCTAAGATCACAATTAATTATGTTTTATGCCACACATTGCTGCAAAAAAGTCTTCTCAGAACACCACAGTTGTGGATTATAAATTGAGATCGTTCCCATGATAGTGCACTATATTTATTGGGAAAGACAAGAAATAGTAGTTATGACAGTAGATGTGAAAGAGTGGCTACCACCAAAGGAAACAACCGAAAACTTGGACTGGGCTGACCTTACAGTTCTCGACTTGAGTAGGTTCGACGAGCCAGGTCAAAAAGAAAAGTTGGCCGAAGATTTAAAGCAGGCCGTATCCAAAGATGGATTTTGGGCTATTGTTGGTACCGGTTTAAGTAGTGATGAAGTTAATAGGCAATTTGCCTTGGGGGACCACTTTTTTGGTGATTATGATGATGAAGATAAGAAAAGGAAAGTATGCGACTTTCCAAACGGGAACTACTTTGGATATAAACCAAAGGGAGAAAAGAAAGTTTTTGGCACCGATGTTCTTGATAATGTAGAAACCATTAATATCCCCAAATTCAATGGGCACTTTGAAGATTACTACAAACAGACTTTTTTAAAAGAATTCAGAACGGAATTAGAAGCTTTCAGTAAAAGATCTTACGAAGTCGGTGTTAAGTTATTGAAACTTTTTGCAATCATTTTAGAGATTGATGAAGATTTCTTCGTTAAAAATCACTTATACTCCGATCCTAGTGACGACCATTTAAGATTTATGAAATATCACCCCAGATCATTAGAGGATGATGAATTGGTTGAAAAGACCTGGGCTAGGGGTCATACCGACTTTGGTACTTTGACTCTTTTATATAATCAAAGAGTTGCAGGGTTGCAAATTAAATTGGCCAATGGTGACTGGAAGTATGTTAAACCAGTTGAAAATGGAATCATCTGTAACATTGGGGATACCTTATCATTCTGGAGTGGTGGGTACTTCAAATCGACCATTCACAGAGTTATTAGGCCACCTGCTGACCAAATTGGTAAACCAAGAATAGGAACTTTCTACTTCTTTAGACCTGGTGATAACACCAAAATCAATATAGTCGATAGCCCTTTATTAAGAAGGTTGGGTTTATACAAGGAAACTGAGCCGATTAATGGAACTGAATATGTTAGAAAAAGAGTTGAAAATTATCACAATCATGAAACATATCTTAAACAGGACAAGGCCAAATTCAAGTTTGGCTCATATGAGATCGCTGATGGTTTTGAGTAGTTTTACAAGCTCGGTTTACAATTAGTGTTGAAGTAATTTAATAGTACTCCTCTTTAAATAATGCAAATATGTCTTTCGTAACCATAGGTTTTCTGCCCCTCTAGACATTAGCCAAAATTAAAATTCTGCTCCTACCCAATAAAGACATTTTCACATGAAAATGGCCCCTCGCAGTAAATAATATAAAAGGTAGATGATAGTACTGATACATCAATAATAAACTCAATTGAACAATAACAATAACCATGTCCGACTTAAGTGAACCAGGATTCGAAGGTACCGAACTTTTAAATTTCATGAAATCAGTCTTAGATGATGACCCTAAATTAAGAAAGAAATCTGTTTCTCAAGCTAAAGCTCACGTTATATTAACCTTGAAAAATAAAGACAAAAAATCAAAATCATGGTTCTTTGAATTTAAAAATAACGGAGAAGTTCAAAAGATTGATGGAACCCCTCCAAAGGCTGATGTTACTTTATTTATGAGAGATGTTGACTTTCTTAAATTAGTCAATGATGAAGCTAATCCTCAAAAATTGTACATGTCTGGTAAATTAAAAGTTAAAGGAAATTTGATGAAGGCTGTTTCAATCGAAAAAATCTTGAGAGCAGCTGACCCTAGACCAAAATTATAAATGGTTTCTACATATATAGCTTTAATTTAGTTTTAATAGTAATTTATGTGTGAATGTTTTTCTATTCATATTAAATGTGGAGCATGTCGTGCATCGGAGTTGATGCATATATGCAGGATCATAACGCCGCTCGCAAACCTGACAGAAATTTGCGTAATTGCAAAAAGAGACTGTGATTTTGTTACAAAAAAGTATTACAAATTAAACTTACATGCTATTGTCTTCATGTGATATGTTATGGTTTTGAAGAAGATTCGATACCAGAAATTATATATTCATAAAACGAGCTAAACATTAACTAATACATTCTGAGCCAGTCTCCATGAGTTAAGGAGAGGGTCAATTGAGCATGTATTGGAGGAGGATAATCCTGTTTGTCCTCACTAACCAAGTTTGGAAACATTTGCAATAACCTTACGATAGTATAACTAGCCTCAGTCAATGCAAACTGCTGACCTAAACAAATTCTTGGTCCACCATTGAATGGTAAGTATGCCCATCCAGGTTTTAAGGTTTTGTCAGCCCATCTTTCTGGTCTCCAAACATGTGCATCTTTACCATAATATTGAGGGTTTCTATGTGTTGCACTAATTATATAAGCTACAACTGTACCCTTTTCAATCAATACCGGCTGATTTAAGTCTTTGCCTCCTCCTTTTGGTAATGTAGTATTCTTAGTAGCACATCTAAAATTCAAAGGAACGTTAGGATACAACCTCAAGGTTTCATTTAAGACAAACTTAAGATATTCACATTTCTTTAAAGATTCGAAAGTGATGGAATCCAAATCGATATCATCTCCTGTACCAAAGGCAGCATAGACTTCTTCTTTTAACCTTTCAAAAACTTTTGGATTTTTGGCTAACTCAAAAAAAGTCATTGACAACAATCCTGCGGTAGTATCTCTACCGGCTATCATAATATTGAGTAACTGATCCTGTAAAATTTGGGGATCTCTAGTTTCCTTAACCAACTCATACAAGAATACATACCCAGAAGCTGACTTCTTCTCCAACTCTTCCGTAGTGAAGTTCAAAGCTTTATTAATATAAAACTTAGCAAAATCATGAACCACCTTATTAGCTTTTTTGAAAGCAGGTGGGTTAACTACGAAGTATAGATTCTGGGCCCAAGCTCTAGTTGCACATATCTCTTGTGCAACAGTAAAACTTTCATAAAAATTGCCTCCTCCTGAATAACTACCAGGTGGAAGAGGTTCGCCTGTTGACCCATCTCTTAAACCATAAAGTGAATGTCCAAACAAAAATTCAGTTGCTGTGTCAACAGTGTATCTAAAAAACAATTCTTGAATATCAAAAGCTTCACCATTGAAATTTCTAATATGCTTAGCTAGAGTTTGCAAATGAACTTCTAAAGACTTTGTATGAGCCACTTGTTCTCTTGAAAAGTTTGGTCTCAATAATGCTCTACTAGTTTTCCAACCATGGCCATCTAAAGTGAAAATTCCATCACCTAATAAAGGCTTGAAGTGTTTATGTCTTAATCCCATTGCAAAATCAGTGAATTGCGTTGCCAATATAGCTTTTATATTCTCTGGTTCAGCAGTAACAAAAATTGTATGTCCCATATTAGCATTCCAACTGTGGCCATAATCTTCAAAAAACTCTAAAACCATCTTCCAAATCTTGCCTTCACTCTTCTTCCGTAACATCATGAACGGTTCTCTACTGAAGATTGGGTAAGAACCAGGAAGTAACTGAGGGTCTTCTGCATGAAACTTTCTTTTCAAATATGCCCTTTTGACGAGTCTAAACACCTTATAGAAGATGCAGAGGCCAACAATTGCCAATATTACATTTAGCTTATCGATTTTAAACTCCGTCATCATATTGGACATCATCATATTGAAATGTGTCTCTTCATTTATAGTACATCTTTGGGGGGAGCATTTTTCACATGCATGCCGCATGTGAACCAAAATACGACATGAACTCCGAACCAATGCTCAAACAACTCTCCTAGTTCTATCAGCGGGTTAAGAATCGTCGATTGATCTTTCTTACCAGGTTATGGATCATTTGGCCAGTATATTTTACTCAGTTTATATCATTAAGCAAATTAACTTTGCAATTGATGATATATGCGAACGACATTTGTGCTGCAACATGGTCTCGGACTTTGTTGGGGCCAAAGTCCGACAAATCAATCACCCAACCAACGACACTTATCTAGCATAAATATTTTAAATCCGCTATTGTTTGACTGGATAATTGCATATGAAAATCATATTGATATTCATATTCATATGATCAGATATTCATTCGATAGTCTACTAGGTTGGTTCTAGATTTAGTAGCTGGTGGTAACTTAACTCACATGCATTGGCAAATAAAGTGACGTTTGATATATTAGCAGATAATTATGACGTGGCAACTTAAAGTATAAGGCATTTACGATGAGGCACTGGGATGAAATATCTTCGACCACTACCACATTCCTGTCAAATATTGAATTCATCTCAAAAAGTTTTGAATTTTGTACTGTTTATGATACTCACTTAATATGGTTTGAAAGTTGCTTCCAATCCAATATAGAGAATGTTAAGAAATAGAGACACCATTTAAATTTGACTAGGGTTAGTTTACTTTTTGTTCGAGACAATCTTCTGTACTATTTCTAGTGTTATTAGTACAAGGTTTGTGATTTTGCCTTAAGCTACTAAACTTCTATCGAATTTATTGTTTTTTAACTTTCTGGTTCTTCAAATCTTTACTGGCATGCTACTACTTGTAGTGTATCTTTTAAATTAATCTTGTAGTTGATCTTACTTGTTGTTGATTTTACTTTTGATTAATTATACTTGTGATTAATCTCGAAGCTAGAAACTATTATGCAATTGGCTAATAAAATTTAGAGATAGTCTGTTTTTTAGGAGTATACCCAGTATACTTTGAAGGAGTTATTTATGATTATCACTTTTCCTGCTCCTTCCGTATTAGTATAACTATTTCCATTTCCTTGTCAACTCTAACAACTTCTGACATTGACAAGGCGATTTTCTGTTGACCTGTCACCATACTAGTCATGATCAGATTCTCCCCTTTCAAGTCAAATCCAGCATTTTCAAACTCAAGAACATATAAGAGGATTACTATATATGCTGATTGTTGTGATAAGCAAAAGTTTCCAGACTCTTATCACATAAACTACCACATTAAGGAGCTGACATGCTTAATTTCATATATAGGACTAATCTATATATAGGATCATCTCAATTAGGATTCTAATCACTCGAAAGACCCTTTTCAACTTTAAGTAGTCTTATTATGTTGCAGATATATGGTGTATTAGTCCATTCTCAAATATCTACATTTTGAGAGTCATTTGCCTGCAAACTCACCTTCATTTTCATACACTTCCCATATCTAAACTTTGATTTGACCTATCAGATATTAAACTGAGATTATTAGATAATGCAGGGATATTTTAAGTTCTTAGACAATTTAGACCGGTTATATGTAAGTTGTCACCACTATCGGGGACACTGAAACATGGCGATATTAGTAAACCCTAAGGTCTCGGTGTTGGTCTTAGTGTTGTACAATCTACCCCTAATTAAACCTTAACACTTAGTAACATCTATCCGTTCTATAAATATGATCCACTGCAGTTTGACACAATCTAGTATAATATTAAAATCCAAACTAAGCTGGTGTACCGTTTCTCATATGTAACTCGACGCCTTAGAAGTCTTAAATAGGAAATCCTTGGCTCAATCTGAAACTGCTATTTAGCGCTACGCGTAGCATCAAATAGGAATAATCATTACTAGAGAACAATGGCCATAGTAAGGCATCACGTGCCACGGCGATGGGGGCTCAATGGTTCGTAATTTATCCTATAATAATAGCTGGTCGTAAATGACAATCGTTACTCCCATAATTTAACTGAATTAGGAACGATTTATAATTAGTAAAATCCCCAACAATCCCTGTAAATCCTAGCAAAAAATAAGATCTAATACAAACTTTAAATACGCACTAATAGTGTTGAACTTTCGAAGTTAAGTTGTAACTGTTGTTTCGGTTAGTTTGTTCAGGTGTAAACTATAACTTGACTGTGGTAGATTGTAGTAGATTGCTTGTTAGTATTTCCTATAGGTTGATTATAGTCTGTCATCTGTATCTGTTGCTAATTACATATTTTTAATTATAATTATAATTAAAATTTCATTTGCTGTCAGTCGTCACCCTTAGCTTCTTTTTAAGTTAGGTTTGAATTAACTCCTGATTTCATAAACTTATTGAATTTCCTCCCTGGATCAGTTCTGTGGTATCATAACATCATAACCAATCTGACTTTTTGAGTCGAATATCTTAAACAATCCAATTTCCTTATCTGGTACTGCACCCTTGACATTGTTGTGTGAAACCATGAATAAATTAAAACCCTACAATTGGGAAGTCGACCCAAAAACTGAAATTTTATTGAAACAAAGTCTAGCCCATATATTCTATGCTTTTGGTTTCAACCTTGGTCTTAGTTTAAACAATATCAAACATGGAAATTTTGTGTCTTCAAAATATAGGGAATTAATTGACTTACCTCCACCGTTGATAAGTGAACAAAATATTTTAATATTTAATGAAATCTTAAATGAATTAAGAATAACTGACTTGTATAAAACAAAATATTACCTCGATAACGAGTCTATTTTTGATGATAACATTGAAAAATTTTTACCTCCAAAAACTCATCAAGCTTTTGATAAAATTAATGTCAAGCAGATTCAAACCATTTTGTTTGCCAATTGTAAAAATGACTTGTTTGATGATCCTATTTTAAGATTCTTGACATCCAATAAAAATAATCTAGATAAAAGTCTAGAGACTTTCATAAAAAGCTTGCACTGGAAGATTAAGGTCCATAAAGTCGAAAAGTATCTTAATGAAAGTGATGAATATTTGTATAAAAAAGACCCAAAATCCAAACTTATTCAGAGTCTTAAAACTAATCATGTTTATATCAGAGGTTTTGATAAATCTTATAGGCCGATTGTAAGAATTGAAGCCCGTAAACATATCAGACTGCATTGTTCCGATTTCGAATTTGAAAAAATTATCTGTCTTGTGTTTGAATCAACAAGATTGAATTTGCAAGTTTCGAGAAAGGCCACAACAGGGACCTTGTTTTTTGATTTAACGGGATTCACTTTTGCAAATGCTGACTTTCATGCTATAAGATTCTTGTCAACTATATTTGAAGCGAATTACCCAGAATACCTTGGTTTGATTATACTTCACAATGCACCAAGGATCTTCTACACATTCTTTAAGATCATTAAAGGTTGGTTTGAAGAAACTTTGGTTGCAAGAATTAAATTCACGTTTAATTTTGACGATTTAAAACAATATATACCTCCAAAATTCATACCTGTAAGCATGGGTGGTGATGATGAGTTTCAAATGGAGTATATAAGACCTTTGAAGAATTCTTTGAAGCCGATTGATGAAAACTTCAAAAAACTATTTCACCAAAGAAATACGTTATTTCTACAATTCATAGAATCTACCATCCTTTGGATCAAGTCGGAAAACGAAAATGAATCTTATAATTATTTACTCCAGAGATTAGATTTTCAAAAACAGCTATCCAAAAATTACATTGAAATTGATCCATATATTAGGAGGAGAGGTTTATTTGATAGAAATGGTGAAATTAAAGATATTGCTTTTTAACTTAGGTGTTTATTTATGTAAAACTACTTAATATACTTTATTGCTTTGATAAAATTCCAAATGTTTTGTCCAATAATTCGACAGTCAAATCGGCATGGGTTTTATTAAAAGTCAATGATGGTCTCAATCTAGCTGTTCTCAAGTATCCACCTCCGATTTGCAAACCTACTGATCTAGCAATGTTGAAAAATTTAGCTCTTGAGTTTCCATCAGGTAAGTCCCAAGCAATGAAGGTACCTCTACCCTTACCTCTCAAGTTCATCATTAAATCTGGGTACTTTTCTGATAATTTTTCCAACTTGGGAAAGATATAGTCACCAACTTCGGCTGCTTTGTTGACTAAATCGTACTCTTTAATAGCTTTGACAATACCTTCAGCAACTAAAACTCTAGCTGGGTCACCACACCATGTATTATGCATTCTTGAAGCATCTTTAGGCATGATCTTTGGATCATTGTAGTAGAAACCGGCAGCTTGAAACTTTTTGGAAAAGGTAACCATATCAGGAGGAGTTGTTAAGTTGAAATGTTCGTGTGCCCATAATTTACCTGTGGCACCAACACCAGTTTGAACTTCATCAAAGATCAAAACACTTCCATATTTTAAGGTGATATCCCTTAACAGTTGGTAGAATTTTGGAGAAGCATGAACATCACCACCTTCAGATTGGATTGGTTCGATGATTGTAGCAGCGATTGGGCATCTCCAAGTTTTGAATATTTCTTCAACGGCAGCAATGGCTTTGGCCTCTTCTTCTTCGTTTTCTTTTTGATATTTATCGTATGGATATTTCAAATTTGGCATCTCGGCTTTAGGCCAGTTGAAAGCAGGAATATCAACTTTATGATAAGCCCTAGCAGCAGTCAAAGTAATGGCTCCGATGGTTCTACCATGGAAACCACCTTTAAAGGACAAAACAGCCAAGTCTGGGTTACCTGGAGATTGGGCAGACATGGCAGTTTCCAAATCTTCTACAGAGAAAGGGGTATCATAACCTCTTTGCTTTGATTTGTAGTACATGAAAGCTGCTTTTAATGCGTTATCATTAGCATCACTTCCTGATAAACAAATCCAAGCATTCTCTAAGTGAGGAGGGTGTGCTGCTACAATACCTTCTTTTAATGATCTTGAGTAGAATTTGGCTGGCAATCTAGTGGTTGAAGGTCTGTTGATCAAGGCACTAACCATATCTTCAGAAGTTGCAACTTCTCTTAAAATAGGGTTGTTATAACCTAAAGCAATGGAAGCGATCTGTTGGAAAACGTCCAAATAATAGTTACCATCAACATCAGCGATATAGTTCCCAATAGATTTTTCATAGTCTGCAACAAATTGGACAGTAGCCACATCCATAACTTCAGCTAACTTTTGCTTCTCGACTTCATTTTTTATTGAGGTACCAGTCAAAATTGGTCCTGTTGGCTCATTTGGATAAAATTGGTCAATCTTTTCAGGCATGATGAACAATCTGATTTATTTATCCTTTATTTTCTCTTTTAGGGATATCCAACTTAATTTAAAACTTCTTATTGGTATGGTAAGAATTCCGTAATAACCTTTCGAGCCATTTTAGCGCCTGGGGCGGCGCTAGGAATTTGGCGTGGCTGCGGCAAGATAAGGCCCCCAAATCAGATCGGTTTGGCGATAAGGAAATCATTGGGTGATAAACATCTTTGAATACCAAACAAGTAATTAGATAGATAACAGCTTGCCTGATATTCGGTGAGACAAGACGCATCATACCTGGATTGGAGAGTGACAATAGCTGTATGGAAGTAACAAAGAAGAAGAAATGTAATCGAAACTGCAACTTTAATATATTAGTCTTACATAATTTTGATTCTAATGGTTTGAAGCTCTAACCTTGATAGGTTGGGAGAATAACTGTTTCTGCAAGAACAGATCTTTCTGGTCTGGAACAAGAGAAAACCACTAATTCAGCAATATCTTCAGCTTGCAAAGGATCTTTGTTCTTATAAACATTTTCGGCTTTGTTTTCGTCTCCTTTGTATCTGACTAACGAGAATTCAGTTAAAACTTCACCTGGAGCAATTTCCATAACTCTGACTTTGGTGTCTACTAATTCTTTACGAATGCACTTTGTAAAGTATTTGACAGCGGCCTTTGAAGAGCAATATACTGATCCACCAGGATAAGCATTTCTACCAGCGATAGAGCCGATATTGACTATGCTGCCAGCGTTTTTTTCTCTTAATTTTGGAATAAAATAATGAGTCAACGTGATCAAACCCAAGACATTGGTGTTCATCATAGAATAAGCATCTTCAAGTTGCATCTCATGACAAGGCTCCCTACCCAATGCTAAACCAGCATTATTGATTAAAATGTCAACACTGAATTCTTCTGGAATGCTATCCAATTTTTCAGTGATTGTCTTATAGTCATTTATATCAATAACCAGAATGAAGACTCTAATACTTGGAAAAGAAGCTTCTAATTGCTGCTTGACTTCTTGGAGCTTGGATTCTCTTCTAGCAGTCAATATCAATTTAACATCACCATCAGTAGCTTCAGCAAAAGTTTCAGCCGTTTTCTTACCAATACCAGAAGATGCACCAGTAATGAGTACACATTTATTTGAAAGCCTTTCTTTAATCTTACCAAACATAATTATTATTTAACTTGGTTCAAAAATTTCACGAGGACTGTATTAGATGGCAACCTGCTGATACTTTATCACTTATCAGTCGCCTCCAGGAAATATCCCAAGTTATAACCTTCCCGATTCATCATAATATCCTATTGAGAATTCCATTTACTCTCCCAGCGATTCTCATTTCCAAATTCGTTAATGCAGACGCACAAAAGCCGTTGATTAATTTATCGATAAGAAAATTCTTTTCTGTGCGATAAGACATAATCTTCGACATTGAAATCATCAAATTTTTCTGCAAGATTTGACAAAGCAGATTGTGCTAAAGATATGGATAAGACTTTCAAAAACTGAGATATATAAACAAGTGCATTTTCTTGACTTTGTGTTTTTTTCTTGTAATATACTACATCTTTTCAGTTTAACTTGTTTAGGGTTTGAAGCATATAGTTTTTTTGCAAGATAGTTTTTTCTATTACATATCCAAGTAGCTGTTAAGAAATTTTGTTAAAATGAAAGGTTTAAAATATTGGTACAGGGCTTCCATTACCCAAGCTATTCTTGTTGGTATCATGAGTTTTACTCAACCTGGTATTTGGGTGGCTCTTTCTAATTTAGGTGCTGGTGGTTTAGCTACAGTGACTACTGCTTATACTGCTACTTCTGTTTCTTATGGTTTAATGGTTATTTTAGCAGCCCCAACTGCTTTCATGATGAATCGTTATGGTGTTAAACTCACTTGTTTTATTGGGTGTTTAGGTTATATTTTCTATTCTGCTGGTTTATATCTTAATTCAAAGAGCGGTGCTCAATGGTTAATGATTGTAGGTGGTGTTACTTGTGGTATTTCAAGTGCTCCTCTTTGGCAAGCTGAGGCTTTGGTGGCTTTGACTTATTCAGAAAAACATAGAAGGGGTTTATTCATCGGTATTTGGCAAGCTTTAAATAAACTTGGTTCGATTATTGCCGGTATTATTGTTGTTTCTTTAAATGTTCATGCTAATAAAGCTGGTAAAGTTTCCTTGTCAACATATCTTGTTTTAATTGCTATTCAAGCTACTGGTCCAATCTGGGCCTTATTACTTTCCCCTCCACAAAAAGTCATTAGAACTGATGGTACTAAAGTTCCTGATAACAAAACTAAAGAATCTATCAAAGAAATGTCAATGCATTTCGTTAAAGTTTGTAGCAAAAAGGAAATTATTATCTTGGCTCCATTGATGTTAACTAACTCCTGGTTCAAGACTTGGCAAGGTAACTATATGGTTCACAACTTTAGTGTTAGAGCCAGATCTTTGAATGTTTTATTAGCTGCGGTTGTTTCTGCATCTGCTGATTTAGTTGGTTCTGCCTGTTTGGATTACAAAGGTGTTTCAAACAAAATGAAAGCTAGAGTATCTTGGGTAATTTTTGCATCATTCTTAAGTTGTTACTATATCTGGGCTTTCATTGCTCAAGGCCATATTCAAAAGGAAGGTATCCATGACTTAGATTGGGAAGGATCACCTTACTTTGTCACTGCTTATGTTCCATATCAAATCTTCAAAATCCCAGCTGAGTTGATTTTCAACTGGATTTGGTGGATTGTTGGTTTATATGCTTTCCCAGCAAAGGAAATGAGTTATGTCATTGCTGTTATTAGAGGTTTAGAATCTTTGGGTGGTGTCTTATCTTATGTTGTAGGTGTTGTAAACAAGAATGATACTACCAATTTGGCCGTAGCTGCTGGTTCTTTCTGGATCGTTATTCCTTTTGCTACTTACATTGCTTGGACCGTTCCAGAAAATGCTGAAGAAGAACTAGAGGAGTCAGAAAAATTAGGCACTCTCGATATTGAATCATCTAATCCAGAAGATTTCGGTGCCGCTCCTGAAAAGGGGAAGGAACTGGTTGTATCATTAGTTAAGAAGGTTTCTAAGGAATCAGATTAAATGTGATTGTTATGAGCTTCTTGCTTATTGTCTTCAATTCTTGTTCTTTTATCTAGTGTGGTGTTTATAGATATAATAAATGTTGTTAATATTTTCAAGATTTCATTTCTACCAAGAGTTTTTCTCTGTGTATCTCTTTTAAAGATAGAAATCTTACCTGCAAATATTTGAAGCCCATATCATCCTATCCCTTTCTGGGTTGAACAATGCTTATGGTTCAGTACGTGCTTACCATTTGGCATGTAGTAAAACATATAAATACAAGAGTTAAAGCAGGTTTAAGGTTAAATTTGGCAATAGTCTCGGATTATTTGCCATTAAGTTGCAGAGACCATGTGGTAAAGCCAGCTCATCATATTGAGCTATGTTCGTCTAAATAATTTGATTATTTTCAAGGGTGCAAAACAAGTCTAGCAAAAATCTCACTCTTACAGTATCCTAGTGGAATAATGCTACTTGTGATATCACTATTCCAGGATTAATATCTATCATAATTTCCACCTTATCATTAGGCAGATGATTATTATTGTATTCCGCCCCACGACATTCAACATCTGAGATTCCAATTTGGTACAATTAGTCGCAGCACAGTTGCAGTCTGTGAAATTATGGAGGGGCAACGATTTAACGGCGGCAAATCTGATAAAGATTCACAAGTATCTAACATATTGAAACCTTAATCAGAAAGAAACTGGCAACCGTTTGGTGGTCTGATGATAAAGTGACAAGGATTATTGGTCGCATGAGTTGGGTCGGCCGATAGCACCAGTGTGGTTTTATTGTTCAGCCTTATACACCTTATCTAGTCATACAAGTCCTTGCTGATCTTGCTTCTCCTTGGTTTTCGTCTTGTCGATTTATTCTCTTCGTTCTATTCTTTCTGTTCATTCTATTATCGCTAATATGACTCGTTTATCTCAAATGTTTATTATATAGTAATTTTTACGAAAGTTTAGTTCGGGATTGCATGTATAAATCCGTTATTGGGTAGAAAGCATGTATACGTATCATATAGTCAGGCAACCGATTCAACGGCTTTAGTTTGCCATGAACAACCCAGCTCTATATCCTATTACCATGTTAAATCCAAATGACTTCCTCAACAATAAGTAGACCCTAAGGGACTAAAGAATGTTTATGACGAAGAAATGATAACAAAGAGCTTGACGCACTAAAATACTGAACAATTAAAGCAAAGTTGCGTGTTATCCTTCTCATGTCATCAAATTCAGGAAAAGCTAATGTGAATATCAATTCGAATCAAGTAACTATGCCTATGATTTCCTAGTTTCAGTTCCAAATTTCAGGAGTTTACCTCCTTTAGTACAAAATGAATCATTTATTACTTGCTTCTATGCCATCGCCATTTGGTGTAAAGGAGCGAAGGAATTCGCGATTGTTTCCTAATACAGTTAAATAAAAAGCGTGCGCCTGCGAAAAGGGTTTGGTGTTAGCAAAGGTGTCTGGATATACTTTGTTATGGTATGACATAATTGCAGCTTGTTGCATTCGCCGTTCCGGTTTCAGAGTTGGGCCAGCTACTTGTTAGTGTACTGAAACCCTCTCATATAATTCAATTAACTAATGATCAAAAACTAAAACCCTTCAGTAATTTCCTCTTGTTCTACATCCTTCTATCTCTGGATCCTTGCAGAACCTTGCTGTCACCGACATACTGGCCTTGAAATTGCATACGAGCTCGCTACTAATTCTAGATTTGAAAAGACTAAGCTGAAACGAAATGGCTGATAAAATAAACATAAGGATGTAGAGCCTAGAGATATATCCAGAAATCTTTATTATCTATGAACTAGTATATGAAATTAAACTTTTAATTATTAAAATTACATTGGTTTGGATATTGTCTTGAAGTGATTGGTTGTGGGAAGAGGTCATTGGCAATCAATTCTTTTAAGTCCCATTCGATGGCATCTTCACATTTCCAATTCCAAAAGAACCACCCATTTCTTGTTTCATAAGAGTCTAATTGTGCTTCAACATATTTTCTAACGTTGACCTTGTGCCAGCTTGGCCAGTTAGCTACTTCAGTAAATGGAGCACATGAATTAATATAAGGTGAATTATCGTAATTACCAGACCATCTGGCACCTCTACCAACACCATTTAACCATCTTGCACAATCAGTTAAAGCTGCTGACCATTCACCGACAACATTCCAGTGAGATTCCTTCATATGCGCCCAACCATAGTTACAAGCAGTGGAAATATGTTCATCCATTGATCTTTGTAATTCACCAGCACTGAAAACTTGATAATGATGATGGTCAACAACAACATTCCAAACACTGCTTGAAGTAGAGAAGAAGTCATTCCAATAACCTGATGATTGGAACGCATCTTGGATAACAACAGGTTGAATTGAACCAGTATCTCTGATGATGTCATAACCTTTGGTGTAAAAGTCTTTTAATTTATTCATATCCAATGAAGGTCCCAAAGGTTCATTCAACAATTCAATACCAATTAATATATCATCGTATTCAGTGGCATATTTATCGGCCATGATTTTCAAAACATCATAAGTCAAAGCAACATTATAAGGGTTAGATTGAAATTCAAGAACATCTCTTTGACCAGAGTTGTCGAAACCATTTTGACTTCCTGGAGCACCATGTAAATCGATCCATACTTTTAAATTGTATTTTCTACACCATTCTAAAGCTTGTTCTAAAACATCAGCTTGACCAGAAACATAAGGGTCATAATCATACATCTTATAAGCCCAATAACCAATTGGAATTCTAACAGCATTTAAACCGACGTCACTTATTTGTTTGAAGTCGTCTTCTGTATACCAAGTATTCCAATGGTTTGATAAGATTTCAAGACACTTATCCTTGCCATAAGTTTGACACAAGTGAAATTCATCAACAGGGGTTTTTGAATCATCACCAAAAACATCAAATAATGATGGTGTAATATATGGTTCTAAAACGAACCAACCACCTAAATTAACACCAAATATTTTTTCATCACCACTGTTATAATCAAAGGTGATGCCTCTTTTCACAGGTGTACTTAAACACAATGTTAATAAATATAATATGAATAACATTATATTTACTTAATAAACGAAGGAATAATTCAAGTTATATCAAAAAAAAACACAGAGTGGAAAAGGAGGTTTTTAAATTACAAACTTAAATTGTTCTAAAAAAAATATAATTAATCCTGAAATCCTGAAAGGAAAGGCTCGGCCAAAAGTAAATAAATAAGAAAATAAACGTTTGAAAGCTAATTATAAAGATTTCTTATATTTCTCATACCAAGTAAAAAAAACAATTACGTATGTTGGAGAAGTATTAGCATATACTTGAGGCATGGAGCCTTATTACATACAAATATTTTAGGACCTTGCTTGGCTTTTGTAATCCTTCACGTTTCTGTGGTTGTTAACAGTGCGAGTTGTTATCGAAGTGGCTTGTCACTAATCTTCCCCATGAGGTGAGGCCCAACCCCCTTCTACTATTTTAGATAGCCTTAAGAGCACCTATATTTTGAAATTAGCTTATTATATTGAACTCTCCCTTTGACTTTCACTAAATAATCTACTGTTAAAATGGCTGCATACATTTTATAATCCTCCGCTCAATTTAGCAAATTGGCTACCGCTTTTAGTAGCGCCCATCTGCTTGACATATTTTTATGTATAAGCTTACATAACCATTGATTATTAAAACCTTATTTACAATGTTATAATGTTTTATCTTTAATTTACATAAACATTGTCTTTATATACTGTTTAAACTTTTCTGTTTTATAATATAATCCAATGTAATACATCACAGTTCCTTGCTGTCTTCCACTTCCGTTATATTGAATTGTACCAAAACCCACTATTTAGTTGCTTCTGTCTTCGTAGCTTAATAACAATATATCATAGAGTTTAAACTAGTTTATTGAATATGAAGAAGGATTATATGGCTTAAGACTTTGTTGTTATTAACTACTTTATTGTTATTACCTACTTTACTAGTTTACTATATCGGATGTCATTTTTTTCGATTCTACTAAGTTTGACATTTCAATCCACAATAAGACCTTATGCATAATATCTTTCGCTATAATACTCCATAGATTTTCAAGTAAACATTATCTCCTCAATGTAAACCCAATTATCTAACATTTTGCTTTATTTAATATTCTCTATGTTTACCTTCTAAAAACCAATAATTGATTACTATTGTTTATTGTTTTCAAATCTAAAAATATCTAGAGCGACCTTCTCCTATTAATGTCCGTTACATCACCTAATTACTGAAGCTTATCGTATACCATACCTCTTAAATCGGTACTAAATAAGGCCTATAACCTGATTTAAAAGGTCCACATCTCTTAACGACTGAGTATGAATTATAACTCCTTCAATGTTATTCAGTCTCCTCTTAAATACTTAACTACAATGGGAAATTTATGGCATTCAGTATCAGTAAACTTAATACAATTCAACAGAGGGGCCAACTTCCATACAATGACCAGGTTTTTGTTAAGAAGGTTTTGGCTATTCATTCTTGAACATGGTTCAAAACTATATCAACTATTCTTATTTCATTCCTTATTCTATTAGATAGCATGCTGGCTGTGTCAGATTTCATGCACATGTGTTTGCACGTGCATTTTGCATGTGGTTTTCATGTGACGCTTGTGACTGTTTTATCGCATTACCAAAAGTGAAAAAACTTCTCAAAAATATTTTTCAATAGAACTAAGAACTAGTCTGCTTTAGCTTAAATTGATTATTTCTAGTAAATTAAATTAATATAAAACAAATAACATAATGTCTGTTGAAACTGGTTTATCATACGCTGCTTTGATCTTAGCTGATTCCGAAATCGAAATCTCCCCAGAAAACTTATTAACTTTAGTCAGAAAAGCTAATGTTGAAATCGAAGATATCTGGGCTGACATCTTCTCCAAAGCTTTATCAGGTAAAGACTTGAAAGATTTATTCTTCAACATCTCATCTGCTCCAGCTGCTGCTGCTCCAGGTGCCGGTGCTGCTGCCGGTGGTGCTGCCGTAGAAGAAGAAAAGGAAGAAGAAAAAGAAGAAGAAAAAGAAGAATCTGATGATGATATGGGTTTCGGTTTATTCGATTAGATGTATAATTAATTGTATAAATATATCCTTTCATATACTTGTAATCACTCTTACTCTTTTTGGTCTCTTTAGGTCTAGATTAACCTTACCTAAAACTGGATGAGATGCGATAGAATTACTGAATGAATATTTATTCGAGTCTTGATCGCTAGTGAAGAGAATAAGATATAAAGGATATTCATAAAGGTATATAATATAAGTACATTATAGTATAGAGGAAAATAAATACAGAAAAATTCCATGAATGATTATTAACTATAATAACACTAATTAATCTAATTAATTTACTTTTTTTTCTTATCAGCTTCAGCTTCAGCTTTATCTTTAGCTCTCTTTGCTCTGATACCTTTGTATTTTTTATCAGATCTAGCTAATCTTAAAGTTCTGAAAGCGGTTTCTTCACCAACTTCGACCTTTCTTGGGGCAGATTCAACTGGTAATTGTTCAACTGGGAATGCAGCTGGAACAGAAACAGTGCTGAATTTAGCAATTTCTTCTTTGGTGGTCTTCTTGTCGAAAACAACTAATTTGGATTTGTAATCATTTAATCTTTTAACGTTTAATTCAAAAGTTTCTTGATTTCTATTAATTCTTCTGTGATCAACTGAGATACCAATAGTTCTAGCATATTTTGGAGTTAAACCAACAGCTTTTAATTCAGCTAAGGTGAAACCTCTACCAGCTCTTAATTTTCTATTGTATTTAATAGTTGGACATCTGATGACTGGTTTTAAACTATCAACTGGTTTTGGAGATTCTTTGGCGATTTTACTCAATCTACTTTGTCTTCTGCTAGCTTTTTTACCAGCTTGGTCAAAGTGGACTTTGACTCTTTCTTGCCAGTGTTTTCTAAAATGATTCTTTAAGATTGGTAAGTTTTTTGAAATAGCCATCTTTAATTATTAAAAAAATTTTACTTTCAAAATAGATGAAATATAAAAAAAATTTTCAATCCTCACTTATTATTCAATGGACTCTAACAGTGCAAAATACTGTATAGTAACCGATATTTCGCAGTCACCGTCGCACGTGAAAACTTCACCGCACAATTAGGGCTTGAGAGTAAATCTGAGACTGATCTGTTTTATGAGGAAAAGCGCGACACTTGATGCTTTACTACTATGCTGAGTTTGGTGTCGTACCAATCTCATAGTAAACTATACGACATGGCCTCTCTTGAAGTTTTGAGAAATTTGTGAAAATTTTTTAATTCATAAATCATAATGTCAACTCCATCTGTCCAAGTATGTAATAATGAATAAATAGATTTCAAATCATGGAGATTGAAGTATCAGTAAGTGTGTAATTATAGAATATGTTCGTTAAAAGTCAAATATAATTAGGTGGTCCATAAATGGTCTTTGAATTTTGTTGAAAAATTAGATGAAAATTAGATGAAAACCTTTTGGAAATAGCTAATCATCATTAATATAAGAATATTTATGAAAGATGAAGATACACTGGTCATAATTATTCGTGACCATACATCCACCTTAAAAATGTATCAATAATTGAATTTTTCCATATTTGTTCACTTTACATTTTACTTCATATTCTATAATACAACTTGAAACTCCAACTCAATATATTAATAGCCTGAATACTAACAATTTTAGACTTTTGGTAAGAAAAGATCAGCCACCGCTGTTGCCCACGTCAAAGCTGGTAAAGGTTTAATTAAAGTTAACGGTTCTCCAATCACTTTAGTTGAACCAGAAGTCTACAGATTCAAAGTTTACGAACCATTAACTTTAGTCGGTTTAGATAAATTCCAAAACATTGATATCAAAATTAAAGTTACTGGTGGTGGTCACGTCTCTCAAATTTACGCTATTAGACAAGCCATTGCTAAAGGTTTAATTGCTTACCACCAAAAATTCGTTGATGAAGCTTCAAAGAACGAATTAAAGAAAATCTTCACCGCTTATGACAAATCCTTATTAGTTGCTGACTCAAGAAGAATGGAACCAAAGAAATTCGGTGGTAGAGGTGCCAGATCTAGATTCCAAAAATCTTATCGTTAGTTTTTTAATAATTATATTTTATTAATGTATAAATAAGTCATTGTATTTCCTTCTCTCTGAAATTATTGTATGTTAGGCTCTTCGTAAGCCAACATCTTAACAGACAAAAGATTTAATGCTTGATATCTATAAGTTGTGTATGAGAAAAATTTTACAATAAAAGAACCAACCCCTAATACTCAAGCAATTCCACCCAAATTACAACTACATCAAATACTTCGTGGAGCTATTTTATGTTTAAAGATATCTACTATCAATGCTGTAATAAAAGGTATGAACCAAAAAAAAAGGGGAGAGCTGGGAATTGAACCCAGGGCCTCTCGCATACTTGTTAGTACCAACTCTAGTACCAATGGTACCAGGGATAGTACGAGCCCAAAGCGAGAATCATACCACTAGACCACACTCCCTTACACCAGGACGTCTGCCGGAACATAACGAGCCTGCGACTACACCACATGGTAGCTGTTGGGTGCTTCTGATCGCAATATTTATATGTACATCAAGTCAAAATTCACCCCCGTACACCAAAAACTTTCCTCTTATAGAACAAGGTTTCTGTCTAGTACTAACTTCAATGGTGTTATTTTTCCTGATTATTCAAATCAAATGTTTTATATATTCATGATATCCTATGTGAAGTACAAATCATCATCAACAAGTCATGTAATTTTTATCTTTGCTAAAATTATTTTTTTTTATTTTCAATCTAATGTCTATTACTCTTCTATCACTCCTATTCCCTTTACCTTTAGCCAAGTAGTCATGTATGCCTTTAGATAATCAGAATATTCAGGCTAAAGACAATCTAATATTGCCTCTCTCAAACAAAAAGTTTTTAACCAATAAAGACAACTATGAAAAGAGAAAATCAGATGCTTAGGGGCTATATACTCCTTGTTTACTTTATATCAAGAGATTCGTCATTATAAATATATTCATTAATCTAATAAAGAATACTGGTTCAATAAGATACAATCGCCACCTCTTTCAGGATCGAGTCCATAAGTATAACTCGAACCTTCTGAAGTGATAACATTAATATGTAACAATTTCAAGTTCAATAAATCTTTGGATTTATCTATTTCAATTTCTAAACTTCCTGAATCCTTGGCTTTTGTTAAATATTGTTGTGGAACTAAATCATTTTGTAACTCATTGCTCATAGCAGCGATAGACTTGATATCCTTTCCTAAACTTGGAATTTTAATTGAAGCAAAGTGTCTAGTTGGCTCCAAGATTGATGAAAACCTAGATGGTAGAAAATCTCCCATTTTTTGGGCTGCCTTTCTTCCCAAAGTTTGAGATGATCTTCTAATAATTCTTGCTACCGATAATCTTGTTTGGTCTATTATTGGTTCTGTTTTATTTCCATTAGTAACTGACGGTATTTCTTCATTTGATAACCCACTATTTATACTTGTAAAAGACCCTGTAGAGCCTTGGGATAATTTACGTTGTTTATTTACAATCTCTTCTTCTTCGTTGTCTTCGTCGTCTTCGTCAGCTTCTGCATCACTGTCATCTCCATCATCCCTTATCTCTTCGTCGTCATCGCCATCATCGATATCTTCACCATCTTTACAATTATCTTCATTGCTCTTCTTATTGTCGTCTTCGGTTTCTTCTTGAATAGTTTCTTCATTTATCACTTTCTTTTTTCTCTTCCTTTTATGTTTAGTTTCCAAAGCTTCATCTTCACCCAATCTAAATATATGAATAGTACCACTTGAACTCGAAGCTATAATATACTTATTATCTTGACTAAATTTTAATGAAAAAATCTTGGTTGGATAAGTTCCTCTTCTGAATTGATATAATTTCACACCTGTTAAAACACTAAAAACTCTGACTATAGTTCCCTTATCAGACGCAGTTGCTAATAAAGTACCATCATTTGATAGAGTCAATGCAGCCAAAGAAGATTTATGGGCTTCGATCACTGATAAAGGTTGCAAATTCGTTGTGTTAAATATAATAACATCACCAACTCTGTTTGGGGTATTACTTACTGATTGAATATTATTTTGAATCGAATTTGTACCACCATTAGTATTAATCCCGTTAACTAATAAAGAATCATGAAGGATTGTTTTTGGAGGAGAAGGATAAGCCAAAAACGTATAATTGCTGTTACTCATATCAGTATTAGCTAAAGCACATAAACCATTCAAATTTGGACTAGTTTCAATTGTGTGTAATAATTTCATTGTTGAAATATCATAAATATATATCTGGGTTTCTAGTAAAACAACTAGTTTAGATTTCGAAAGCTTAACATTTAAAATAGTTGAAGGAAATACCAAGTCACAAATAGTTGAATTCTTTTTCGAATTAACAACTTTTAACTTACGTGGTGAACTGCCTAATTCTTCACCTAACCCTATTATCACTACCAAACTTGTAGTATATAACATTTCAACTAGCCCTATGGGCTCGTTCTTCACATATTGATAACACTTGCCGAAATTAGGACTGCAATTGAATATCTTATAACCGGAATCTAACCCAACTGCAACACAACTTGAATCCTGATTGAATGTAATATAATTGACTTGATCATTAGATTTTTGATTGGAGTAATTGCTATACTTGACCGAACTTGCTGCTGAAGACTCTCCATCTTCGTACCTGCTGTTAGTATAATTGCTATACATTGCAGGATGCATGCCGGTTGTTATTGAATTCTTCATCATCTCCTATTTGTGTTTAGAATTTATTACTGATGCGAAATTTTATTGATAACGCTTTGCGACTGTGCGATAAAATGATAACATCTGTCTATAGTTTATAAGAACAAAACGAAGAGGAAATTGTTGGAGAAGTTTGAATTTGAATATGTGACAATATCAAGAGAATAATTGTTAATTAATTAGAGTTAGCAGGCTCAGAGCTAAGCGAAAAACTGAGAATTTGCGCCATATATTAAAGAGGTTATAAGTTATGGGCTAACCAATCCCCAAAGTTATGAAGCATTTCAACAGTCACTTCATGTTTCTTTTCTTCTTGTCTGAATATTTCAGCAGAAGGATTATTATTTTGATATGTGGCCAAAAAATCTAATGAATAAATATTTGGAACCAAAGGATCTTCTTTACCTAAGGCTGCGTAAATTCCCTTATCAAAAGGGAAGTTTTGGATGATTAGAATATCTTGTTGACTTAAGTATTCATGGAATCGTTTCAGATAACATTTTTCTTGGTCTTCAGTTAATCCTAGTTCTTTATAATGTTGTAAATATCTTTTAGAATTCTTATTTGGAGGTATATCCAATAATCTGTCGACTAACAATGATGTCATATTATTACACCCAATAACTGGATTTAATAAATGAACATATTCTGGGAATGTCAGTGCAAATCTGTAAATGATATGACCCCCTAGTGAATATCCACTTAAAATATTGTTATACTTAAGTTTATATTCTTCAACATTCGAAATTTCCAGCTCCAAATCCAAATAAAATGGCAAATAATCCATAATATTCTTAATGTCAAGTACAGTTCCTTCTATTATGGATAAAATGTCAAGTGCATGAGATTTGTTACCTTCTTGCCAACTTAAATTCTTTTCCCTATCAGCAATTCTTGAACCGTGGTTCCTACAGTCAAAAGTGACAAACAAAATAGGTTTATCACTTTCCTTCTTATGATCATATCTTTCTACAATGCTGTAACCAAAAGATTCTGTATTTTTATAAGACCCTTTTCTGCCGTGGATTAAATAAAGAACGTTAACTGGAAGTTGTTTCCCTTCATTTTCCTTATCATCGAAATTTTTAACATATGCCACAACTTTGTCCAAATTATATACATATACATTAATCCCACCTATAAGGAAGCTGGTTTTAGTGTAAGCTTCTGCGTCAAATGGTACCGTTATCATATTCTTGAGTCGAAATCGTGTGACGGTTGAGGAACTTTTCAAACTGGTTAAGAGCCGCCAAATGTGTCAAAATATGAAAAACTGTAACCAACATCAGAAGCAAGTATACTCGGGTAAACATGGATAAAGAATAGTCTAAATCTTTCTAGAGTTGCGATTGCTTATCTAATAAGCCATATTTCCATTGGGAAATAAGGTGTTGAACAAAGGTTGATTCGATTTCATTTTCAGGGGTTTTGTCTAAAACGTTACAGACTGGAGACTAAAAAATGATCCTAAGAACCTTACAACATCTTTCCTTTTTGAATCTTGATTTTTTCCAATTTTGTTCTCCAGGTTTTCTAGTTTTTCAACATCCGTAATTTTTGAATTTTTTTTAAAAAACTCACTTTGGTAGAAATCACAAAAAATAACTAAATTTTTGGAATAACTAAATCTTTGGAATAATTTATGGATTGGAAATATAAAAATATTCAAACAACGTAAACTTTAAGTTGAATTTTCAATTTATATTTTCCAGCTTTGGCTACCATTTTGAAATCTTGTTTCCAGTCAAGTTCTTGAAAGATGAGCATGTAATTCATATGCTTGTAATCTGGGGTATCTCAAAAACGGATTCTCAAATAACCAACAATGTTCAAACTCGAAAAGAAAGTAATTGAAGCAAGCCATCCTCGTGTTCCAGGATCTACCTTAGCAGTAGATGATAGACTTAAGCTTGTTTATAACAAATTTAGTTCGAATGCAGTGCATCCTGACAAGATCCGTATCAATTTGATATTTTCACATGGAACAGGAATGAATAAAGATGTATGGACATATCACATCGAAAGGTTAATAAAGATCAATTGCCCCCAGTACTACGTAGGTTCATGTATAGCATTTGATAGTATTAGTCATGGAGATTCAGGTTACTTGAATAGAGACAAATTAGGTTGGGTTTATGGATGGAGTGATAGCAGCAGAGATATTTTAAAGATTATTGAAGAAGAACAGACTCAATTTAATGACTTTTTGAATAACAGAATGAACAAAACTATTATGATTGGCCATTCACTAGGAGGACACCAGGCAATCATGGCTTCCTTCTTAAATCCCAATTTATTTGATACAGTTATACCAATTGATCCTATAGTGTATACTGATGAAAACTACCAAAAATATTATCATTCCCACTTCTTTAAAATAGACAAGTATCTTGAAGATACTTTTGACTCGTTAGAAGATTTCGAAGAGTTCTTTAGAAAGAAATCATTTCTCAAAAGCATGATACCTGAAGTATTAGACAATTTCATCAAAAACGAGTACTATGAAGTTTATGACCCTTCAACAGACAAAACTTACTTTAAAAGTAAGTCAAGCAAACGAAGCCAAATGGCAGTCTATGGATATAACAAAATATCTTTATTCAAGTCAACAGGAGTAATCCCTTTTCTTGATAATAAAATCTGTTATATTGGAGCTGGCAATTCGGCGTATAATACTCCTATTGCAAATCAATATTTTAAAGATAATATTAAGAACTTGGTTGGCTTTCATGTCATAAAAGGTGCAAATCATTTGTTAAATGGGGAAATTCCACATGTAATCTTGTCTATTATTGAAGAAGTTATTAACAATACTGGTAGTGAGGCTTTTATCAATAAAGATTATTATCCTGAGGTGTTGTTCCCTAACAAAAAAGAGCTTTTGCAAAACAGACTCGAAATCTTTAATAAAGGAGAGACCCTTAAGTCCATGGAATTCAAAAAACCACATTTATAATAATAAGCACTTTAGACATTACTTCCAGAAAATCAATTTCCTTGTTCCTTCTTATGTTATTGGTCATTTGTAATGAATATATATCTATAGAGAGTAGACGAGCTATTAGACCCCTTTTAGGTCAATTACAATTTCAATTCAGCGGAATAAACAAATTAGATGGCATATCCCACGCTTCTGAAGATTGTGCCATCAAAAATCCTCCTATGGACTGAATTTTCCATATTCACTCCCGGACTTCTATTACATACACATTGGGACATTTAAAGGCTTGGGAGATGTTTATTGTATTTGGATTTAAAGCAAATGGTGTACGGGTGTACTCTTAGTACTCTTTTTTTTTTCTCTAATGTCTACTAAGGGGGATTAGAGAGTCAAAAATGGCTGATTCCAAACCGTATAGGCTATTATATCATAGAAGGTATTTACTCACACAGATATCAATCCATTGCTAGCTGTGATATCTATCACTCTATTTAGTCACGTGCCATTTTTTTAAAATCTGGGCTATAAATATTTTCTATAAAAACTAATACAAGAAGTCCGATATAGTGTAACGGCTAGCACGGTTGCCTTTCACGCAGCAAACCCGGGTTCGACTCCCGGTATCGGAAGATTACTTTTTTTGCTTTCAGTTTTCCTCAAGGGTACCAGGATAGCGGGAGACTGATATAATTTACTACCACCATCGCCCTACGCTGGTAGTAGAGAAAATTTTTTAAATGCGCGAGGTTTTTTTCGCAAAGCTTATAGTTAGGAATACTTGAAAAATCTCTAAAGATATGTCTAGAGGGCCACCAAGAAGATTTCCAACTTCAGGTGGATCACAAGCAAACTCTACTGTTCTTTATGTTGGGCTGGTACCTTTTGAATGGGACGAAAATGCCGTTCGTTCTGTTGTATGTGGGTCAGGAAAAGTTGTTGATGTAAGAATGGGATTTGACCATGCTGGTAAAAATAAAGGGTTCTGTTTCGTAGAATATCAAACCCCTGAAGATGCAAGATATGGGTTATCATTATTAAATCAAGTGAGAATCATGATGCCTGGAAATAAAATTAAAAAACTTAGAGTTGAAGAATCGAAAGAAGGCTTGAGAACAAATGGTCCATCAGAATACAAAACTATTTTACAATTGAATAGAAGTCATTTGCCTTCAAATGTACAACTTCCTAACGAAATGCTAGGAGGAGCACCAGGTACAAATTCTCCAGTTCCTGCTCAAATGAATCAAAACCAGATGCCTCAACAATTCAATAATCAAAACCAAATGGGTTACAATCAACCAATGGGTCAACAATCTTATAATAATCAAATGGGACAACCGTATAATCAAAGCTCTCAGATGAATCAACCACCTCAAATGAATGTAGGAAATTCAAGAAATCTTCCACAACCTCCTATATTACCATTCAAGACTCCTGATAAAATTAATGAAAATTTAAGTCATATTCCTCCTCCAATTTTAATCGATTTAATTGCCAATTTGAAAGCTACTTTAAATAGTCCAAATGAACATAGAGCTGGCGAAATTTTCCAAAATAATCCAATATTCGCAACCACTACAGCCCAAGCATTATTATTAATGGGATTAATTGATGATGAAGTTATAAACGAGTCATCCAATTCTCAGCAAAACAACGTACAAGTGCCAGAGCAGAATCAATTTCCTGCTAATAATCAACAATTTCAAAGTAAATGGCCATTTTTACCACCTCATACGCAACAAAAATTATCTCAAATGGCACCAGAACAAGCAGATTTAATAGCTCAAGTCTTGACCATTCCATTAGATCAAATCCCAAGCTTAGAACCGGATAAACAAAATATGGTTAACAATTTAAGATCTCAATACTTATAAATTTCTATATAGGATTATGTAATATATATAATGATTTATTTTACTATGTAAAGAATTGGATTATCGCACAAAGATATCGAACAAAGTACAGTTTCAATATGAATAACAATTTTATGGGAACTACGCCAATGATAGACATCGATATTGATATCGATGGCAACAGTAACTCAAATAATTTTCCTGGATGGATCAGTGACTTACTTGATAGAGCTTTGAATCCTGTTGGAGGAATAAGAAATCGTGGAAAATCCGCTTCAGAGAAGGCAATCGAATCTTTAAAAGATTGTGACATAGATGCATTGGAATCTAAAGACTGTCCTATATGTTATGATCCATATGAAACTAAAACCATGAAAGAAGAAGCATCTAGTTCCCAAAAGGTACCAGAACTAAAGAGCACACAAAAAGCTCAACCTAATGATAACGAGCTTATTAATGAGATCAACTCCAAATATAATATCAATTTGCCCAAAACTAGTGATTCTATCAAGTTTAACGATCCTTCGCTATTCTTCCCTGTTGACCAGGGAGCTCTGAATTACTCAAGATTTCCCCAAAGAAGTCTTTCCACAATGATACCCCCAAACCAAGATGATATTCTTCCTGGTTATGATGAAGTGATCAAACTGAATGACAAGACACTAATTGATTCCCTCAAGAGTGAAGGTCATATTCCTGTAAAAATGCCAAATTGTAATCATATCTTTGGTAAATCATGTATAGTTGAATGGTTAAGAAATAATGTTAGTTGCCCATTATGCAGAAAGGAAGTTGAAGAGTCTAAAACTAAAAACCCTAAAGAAACTAAATTAGAAAAGTTAAAAAAAACTGTTTGTAGCAATTACAGTGATAGAGATCAAATGTTAGATCATTTGATAAATCATTCCACCGATGTTTTCAACCCATTTAGAAGGCCTTTCAATCCTTGCATTACACCATTAACTGATTCGTACATGAATCAAAGCTATGTTACATCCACCTATTCTTTAGAAGGCAATTCTCATCAACCAGTTGGAGTAAGAGAACCAAATTTGGTTCTACCAGGGAAATTCCCAATTCCTGATTTCAACAGTCTGCCATTTGGAGGTAGAGCTTTTACCGTCACCACCGATTTCAGAAGTAGAGGAGATAACACAAACACCGATGCAACAAATACCGAAGCAAATACATCGGGGCTTGGAGCAGAAATTGGTAGAAACGAAGATGAAGATGTAGATATCCGTAGTTTTGATGATGATAGTAATTCAAGCTCAAGTTCTGAAAACGAACCTAGGCAAGGATGGTCCCACAGAATGTTATTTTCATCTGGAGGCCCCGAAAGATCAAGAAGAAATGGTAATGGAAGATCCCATCCATATTCTAGACCTTCTTCAGAAGAATAATAGTATATAGTATATAGTTTTGTAAATGCATAGAACAGTTCTAGAATTGTGAGAAAGAAATTTGAGATCAAAAATATTGACACAAAGGTGGCATATCTTAATTGGTTTTAGACCTTTTAAAGGTACCATTTCATTTCAGATTATTGAAGCAACATAATAATAGAGTATAGAACAAAACAGTATAATTTGGGCCTATGGAAGCCAATAAATAGGAACACTTTTCAAATATGAACAAACCCATCTCATCACAGTTCCCCTTGAATCAAAATGATGCAGCAATATTAAAGGATACTAGAAAATCGTTAAGAAAATCACTTACTATATCCTTAAGACATTATACATCCTCGGAGACTTCTAATAGAATGTTTTATGTGAAAGCTGCTAAATATGAAACCGAACAGCAAAGGATATATGAATTATTTCGTGAAGATGCTTTACAATTGTTGAACGGAATTTCTGGAGACAAAAGAATTTGCTTGGATGAATTAACAGATTTGGCTAAGAGATATATCCATTGTATCAATACAAAAATTTTCAGTGATTTTGACGTTCAAAGTATAATAGCGGGGCTTCCGTTCAAGGCTATAAACGAGTATGAAGCTCATATCAGGTGCAAAACTGGTGAGACAGGTGGGAAAATATTTACGCCCAAACCGCAGATATCTGATCTAAAGTCTTCATTAAAACTGGACAAAACTTGGCATGATAAAGATATGGTCAAACAAATCAGTGAATTAATCGAGTCGAGTGTTAAAGTTACTGAAGGAACTGAAGAAATTATAATTTTTACATTAAATTCGATTATAGATGATTTTCTTCAATATAAAATGCATGGAACCAATAACATAGATTACCAAAAAATAATAAAGAATATCCAAAACATTTATGTGGAAAAATTTCAAACTAGAGGGATGGATAAATTATTTGATACTATTATTACGACACAAAATTTAGAGTACAAGCCTGAAATCATTGATGAATCTAATCCAAATTGGTTCAAGCAATATATGGAGGTTTGGAAATACACCAATACTAACCATTCAGATTATTATGATGAAGAGTATTTCAGATATATAACAGGAACAACAGGAAATTCTAAACAATATCTCGGATTGAGTGTCTTTCTTATGAACCTAGATAAATTTGAACACTATTATAAAGTGAGTGGACAACTTGAGGAATTCAAAACCTTTCAAGTAATCGAAGAAAATGAACTGAATGAAGACCAAGCAAGTATTGAAGATATTAATCATAGACATTTTAACGAAATTGTAGAACAAAGGAAATCACCTTTATTAGTCAATTTCCATTCTAGTATCCATATCCATTACTTTGACAAAACAGACCCTCCAAATTCTGACACAGATGTTACCCTAAAACACATTACATAGCTTTGTAGATTATAGATTCTTATTTACGTATTATAAATATTTTTTGCAGTAAATGCGGAGTGTCTCTACCGGTCGCTTTTGGTGGGGAATCGCGAAACAGGAAGACTTATATAGGATCAGTTACAAGCGGTAATAAGATATAAAAAAGTTGTAGACTGTTACTGAGATTGAAGGAGTAAGATGTCTCAGATAGAGCATTTATCACCAGACACAGATTCTGACGAGAAGAAAAAGGTGAAAAAAAGGAATCTTGGGAATTTCCCATGTCCTGACTGTGGTAAAATCTTTACAAGAACTGACCATCTTTCAAGACACTATTTAAATCATAAACCCAAGGAGGTATTTGATTGTGACTTTTTGGTTGAAACTATTGGTGGTGGAAGAAGGAAATGTGGTAAAACGTTTGTTAGAAAAGATTTAAGAGAAAGACATATGAAAAGACATTTGACTTCAAGTCCAAATGCAAGAGTCAATTGGTCAAGTGTACCTTCTGGTCAAACGGTTATAGATTTCAATTCTCCTATATCTTCCAAATCTTATCCTAGAGCAAATTCGGTATCAGGCACTCCTATAGATCAACCTGCGAAAGCTGCAACCGTAGTAGGAGGTGAATCTCCTTTACAAATTTCAAACTTAATCAATGCATCTGAATCAAATGCTCCTTTGTTTAACAGACCTCAATTCAATTCTAAACCAAAAGAAGAAATTGATGATTCGGTACCTCCTCCTGGTTTAAGATCCATGGTGGAACATATAAGTCATTCTAATAATGGAATTCATAAAAATAACTCAAATACCCATCTTAATAACCTTAACAATCTTAATAGTTCTAATGACATATACCAAAGTCAAACTGATATTTTATCTTGGTTATTCACAGACCTGTCTCCAATAAATACTGGCCAAGTTATAAAGAATGATAGTTCCATGATTCCTTCTATTTTGAATAGTCCTTCGAATTTTAATGATAATCTGATCAATTCTGTTCCTATGGAATTTAGATATGAATTGGCTGGTACCAATATTTTTCAAAATGATTCCAACCCTTTGGATGAAGTTTTACTTCGAAACTATAACCAATTGGCCAATCAACTCCAACAACCAGCATCATTGGCTAATCAAGATCAAAATAATTCACTTCCTCTTCCTCAACAACAAAGATTAAGGTCACAAGACGAAAGAATGGCGCCTTTGAATTTTAGTCTTCCTTCAACAGTTTCATTAACTTCCCCAACAAGCACCAATGAGTCTAATACGACTCCAAGACTGATAAATGATATATTTAGTCCAAACATAAATAGCACACAAAAAAGATTACATGAATACGGTTCCAGATATAATATTGCTACCAATAAGCATATATATATTGATAAAATAATCCTCGATCAAATTTTTAAAGCATTACCTAGTCTTAAGAAGTCTCAAGTAGAGTTAATTTTTAATGATAAAGTGTTAGTTGAGGACAGATTTTCTTACTACATGTCAATTTATTGGTTGGTATTTCACCCACAGTTTAATATACTTCATAAAGGGTCATTCAGAACAGCTACAACAGAACCACTTTTATTATTGTCTATGATATTGATTGGGTGTAATTATTGCACAAGTTCTGATAACCCAGAGACCCTTCTGCTGACAAGGAAAAAATCACCTGAATATAAATTGGCAATAAGTATTGCGATTCCTTTACGTTTTGAAATATTCCAAAATGAATCTTTTAAATCTCCTGTCAAATTATGGATTTTACAGAGTTTAAATCTTTTAGAGTGGAGTGAAAAGAATTTCTTATCAAGAGCTATGCATGAAAGAGCACATATACATCATGCTTCTACTGTACAATTAATGAGAAGGTCTCCTGTATTCGGGGGGAATCCTGCTGCAACGAACAAGAATGGTACAGCCAGTAATGGTACTAATAATGGTGTAAGTGAAGGTGACGAAGAATCAGATGCCACTAATAAGAAAGAGGGAGATAAAAATGATAATGATTTATTCAATAAATGGATAGAATCCGAATCTATGAAACGAATTACATTCATGACGTTTTATCTCGATATATCTGATTATGTTAAATTTCGTCATAATCCTGGTATATTGTTTCATCAATTACAATTGATGAAATTGCCTTGTAATGATGAATTATGGGAAGCCACTGATGTCAATGAATCCTTCTATAAGATTTTACGTAAACAAAAGAAGTTACAAACCAAGGTGGATAATAGTATATCCAATGAAAGCTTTTTGAATGTATTGAAAAAATTATTAAAGAATACTCAAATTGCAACACCACTTAAGATTTCACCATTTGTAAAAAAGATTTTATATGGAGGTTTAATGTCTGTTATGTATCAAATGCAGCAGTTAGAATTACAGAATTCATCATCATTGATATCACTACCCAACTCTGCTTCCAATTTTCAGATGTGGAAAGAAATTTTAACTATTGCAATTGATAATTTCAGCAGATTGATCAAAGAAAATTGTGTAACAATAGAGTTGAATAAGGATTCAAGTAAATTCATAGAATGTACCGTTTCGTCATGTAAGTTTCCAATTTACCATATAACTCAAATATGTGCTATGACAGACTTGAATACTTATGATATCTCTATTTTCTGTGGATCTCCCGCTAATCAAAATGTGGATATCAGCATGAAAGATATTTTGGTAGTTGAAAGGAAATTACTGAGTTTTTGGCTTAAACATTACCAGTCCAAAAATATAACAGATATAGTGAATTTCAAAGGTATTGTTCATTGCTATATTTATTTATGGGAGACATTATTGTCTCCAACTTCGGTGATTAACCAAGTCCAAAACCCAGAAAATGAACTTTGGTCACCAGATAAAGACTACTTTGATGCTTTATTTGGTATAGGGTTGGCAACTCAAACTTTATGGAGTTATTGCTATTTGACCTCAGGAATCGAGAGCCCAAGATATAATGAAATCGAAAATTGCATCGGTGAATTGAACTATCAAAGATTAATCGAATTGTCAGTTGAATCAGGTTATGAATACCTAGTTAGAATCAAACAAGAATTTATAACTAATTTAAGAAGGAGTAATTTGCATAATAGCCATTCAGTGGATAACTTGTATAGTTTAGACTGTCCAGTTACGCCTCATGAAATTTTAGTGAAATATTGTGAAATTTTACCAAAAATAAGTAACAAACAAAATATCAGTGGATTGTGCTTTTTGATAGGAACCCGTTTGTATAACAGCCAATGGGAGTTGATAAGAGAAAATGGAAGATTAATTATAAATTGTGGTTTCAGATCCATAGGTAAAAAAGAGGTATTTTGTACTGATTTGTTCGATGTGGAACTACTTGATTGAATCCATATAATGAGTTATGAAAATAAAAAAAGAAAACGTCGCTCTAGCGTAATAGAACATCAAAAGTTGATTTTGTTCTTGTAATTAACTGTATATTATAATATATTTTAAATGTAACAAAGATGCCAATTCATTAACCCCATTAAACCTTTTTAACTTATAAGAGAAATCAAACTAAACTAATAAAACTGCATTGACGCAACCATCTCTATCTGGTTCATTAGTGATTTGAGCATATTTACCCCAAACAACTTTACCACCAGCTGTAACTAAACCTAATTCACTGACATTGACCTCAATGATTGTACCTTTGGTTAAAACACCTAATTGAGTATACATTGGGGATTGAGGATTCTTTTTAACACCCAAGATTGGTAAGAAAACAGTAACCTTCAATTCAGGGTGGGTTACATTGGCTTTCTTTTGTCTTAAAGCAGAAGGTCTAATGATTCTTTCCATCTTGACTGGCCTACGAGTGAAACCTTCACCAACAAAAGTATGTTTTGTAATCATTCTCTTCCAAGCTTTATTATTCTTTTTACCAGTTTTGATGACTTTAAACATTTCTTCTTCTGAGATACCCTTAACTTTAGGTAATGGAACTGAAAACTTATCAGCCTTCTCTAATCTCTTTTGCTTAATTGAAGACGAGATGGCTTTAGCAGTGTTATCGTTTTGACGATCCAATAAATAAGTAGGTAAGGCCTCACCTGATTCTTCAGTTGGAGTGCTTGGACCTTTAACTTTAGATTCTTGATGTGCCTTGATCTTCTTTTTCATTGCAACCTTTTCACTATAACGTTTCTTAGCAAATTGTTTACCCTTCCATCCTTTCAAGGTTTGAGCATCTTTGGCAATTCTATGACCTTCTCTTGCTTCTCTCTTTCTCTTTCTTTCCTCGTGATCTAATCTTCTACCATGCTTCTTGATGTGCTGTTCAATATACTCGTTTTGAGGCATCTTGTTGTCTAGTTGCTATTCTTTTCTAAACCTTCCTGGTAATGATTATAGAAAATTTTTTTTTGAGATGAGATCTCATCGCACATTATAATTAACTATGGCAGAATTAAATGATATCCTTAATGGGATGATACTGTCATTAGATAGCAGTAAAGAGGGTATTGAAGGTATTATTAAAGGTCTTTCTGACACAAAGAATGATCATACTGAACTTATAAAGAAACTATTGGGTGATGATGGTAATAAGTTAGAACAAGTTTCATTATTAGACTTGAAGAACAATTCTATGTTATCTTATTTGAATAACGTCGTAATGATAGTTTTGTCACAAATAGAAAGAATCAAAGAAGATTCTATTTCTGACGTTGATGAAATTAGAAATAAGGCGGTTGAAAACAGTATTGTTCAAAGAGTAACATTAGAAAGAGGTATCAAACCATTAGAGAAGAAGTTAAATTATCAATTAGAGAAGATGATTAGAAGTTATAATAAAATGGAAGATGATTACTTGAAAGGGGATGAAAAAGACACAAATCCTGTCGATAATGATGATAGTGAAAGTGAAAGTGAAGATGAATTATCCTATAAACCAGACGCATCATCGTTGATGAAGAAACCAATGAAGAAATCATCCGACGAATCTGAAGCTTATAAACCACCTAAGATTTCAGCCATGGCTCCACCAACTGCACAAACAAGCGATTCAGCATCTAATAAATCTACCAAGAAATTACAAAGTATGGAAGAATACTTGAGAGAATCAAGTGATTTACCTATGGAAGAGAAGTCGATCGGTGCCAATATTGTAAACCATGGTAGGGGAGGTGTCAAAACTAATAAAGATAGAGAAAAAGAGAGAGAAGTTCAAGTATATGAAGAAGAAAATTTCACTAGATTACCAACCACCATGACCAAAAAAGACAAATACCAAAAACGTAAGGATTTGCAAAATACATTTGCAGGGGAAGATTGGTCAATGTTCAATAATTCCAGAAACATTAGTGAAAGTACCAGCAGGAAAAGAAAATCAGGAAGTGTATGGGACAAAGTCAAAAGAAGGAAATAGTTTATACGACGAATTTAATGAATATATATATATATATATAAATGTATATAATAGCACATAACATTACAACACTGGCCAAACAAATGAAATAAATGAAATCAATCTATATATAAGTGTAGGAAAATCAACAACCAAAATGTTTTTCTTTTTTTTTCAATTTTTATATTTATAATAAACTTAAAAGCTTGGGTTATCTCTTTTCCATGAATTTCTTTATACAAAATTATGACTAACGATAATAGTTTTGATTAGAATCATGAACGTAATCATTAAATGGGGCATTAGAAAATATCTGAGGAGTTTTCAAATAATTTTGGTTATTATAATTCAAATTATTTTGATAATTGACTGGATTAATTTGGGTATTAATCTGGGGATTTTGCAAATTTGAAGAATTAAATGAATTTTGGTTTGGGTTCAAATTTAAATTGTTCAAATTTGAAGCTAAATTATTATCAAATACATAATTATTACCAAGTTGGTTACCGAAATTTGGAGACAAATTTTGATTCAATTGGAAAGAATTAGATCTCGAATGTATTTGTGGATAAGAATTGGATCTTGAGTTAGTATAACCATTATTAGAAGGTAAATTCATAACTGGGACATTATTGACATTAGGGGAAGTACTTAAATCATCATTAGTACTCGATGCAAAATTATTAAAAGTTACAGAACCATTGGAAGAAATTGAATTATTGGGTGTATGAATACTGTTAACAGAACCAATTGAATTTGAATGATTGTGACCGAATTGGTTATTAACGATTGTTGGTGTGGTGGAGCCCGAAAGAGAAACTTGATTATTCAATATCAAGTTGATTTTCAGGTGGATTCTTTTACCAAAAGAGCTAATAATCTTGCAGTTTGAGAAAAAATTCTTGATAATTTCAAACTTAATCAATTCATTATTACCTGGGATGGGGTTAACCAATAAGTATAATTTTGAAGGTTTCAAATTATAGTAATTCAATTGAGGATTAACCAAGTTATCAATAAGAGTTTGAATAACATAGTTTCCGAATGGATCATTGATCAATTTATTTAGGTTGGAATGGTTTGAAACTATTTGAAATATCAATTCAAACTTCAAATTCACAAAATTAATATGATTTGTATCATCGATCTTCTTCGGAATCTCATTATTGAAACAGTTTTTGATAAATTTCTCAATAACATTTGAAGAAAACTTCAAATTACAATAATTAATCAAGTTAAACTTCACCAAATTCATGAAAAACTTGCTATGAATTTGATAGTTATTGATTGAAATGAGGTATTGTAAAACATAGTTACCAAATTGATCATTGATTAACTTATTGAAATTATAATCGTTCAAGATTTCATTGATAAACTGGTTCAATTGGTGGTTGGTTACGTGATTCAAGCATTTCTGTAAAACACAGCATCCGTGTTTATGGGTTGCAACGACAATCAAATCATTTAAGATGGAATCATAAATAAATTGACACTGTAAAGGTTTGAATTTATTCAAGATTTTTTGGATGACGTGATTACCGTTCAAATCTTTAATCAACTCAATGATAAAAGGTTTTAAACCATTGATTAACAAGTTTAATTGATAGCTACTATTTAAATTCAAATTTTCAATGATTTTTTGTAAAGCTCTTGTACCATGTTGATTGATTGAAATCTGGAAAAGATTGCCTTGCAAGTTTTCCAAAATTAAATTCAAATTTTCATTTGAACAATACTTAATTAACTTTTGAATTAAATAGTTACCAAATGGATCGATAATCAACTCATACAAATTTTGATAAATTTCATTGAAAATGATTTCGAAATTAGCAAATCTAACTGAATAATTTGATATCAAATTTTCATCAATCTTTTTCTGTAAAAATCTACAACCGTATTGATCTTTAGACAATTTAAGTATTTCCAGCTTCAATTGAGATAAAGGAAGTTTATTGACAGACAAAAGATAGTCTTTATCGATTTCTAAATTGTTTCCTGGGGTACTGGAGCTAGAATTAGAACTAGAGCCAGAACTAGAGCCAGAACCAGAACTGTTGGAGCTATTATTGGTACCATGGCTAGCATTATTGGCAGCAGAATTAGTAGCATGATTTGAACTTGGATGAGAATTACCGATATGAGAATTGCTAGGAGGTGTGACCGGTTCGATTATGGAGTTAGCAGAGTTGATGGAATTCATCGAATTGATAGACAATTGAGGTTGGTGATAGTTTCTAACTGATAAATTTTTTTCATAGTTGAAGCCACTATTCAACTCTAAATGTTCCATCTCCATATTGGGTGTAGAATAGACCAAACGACAGCAACAAGATAGGATAATTCAAACTCAACAAGTCTAAAAAGGACTAAAATATGTAATGAATGGTCTAGATAGACAGGAAATTATGGTATACTATGATCTAGAAGGTGATCTTGTAATAGATGATTGTGGTAATGGGATCTGATTTAGATTTCTTATACAAGATAAGTAAGATCTGGTGAATGGATGCAAGTATACTGAAAGATAGGACAACTTGTAAATAATAGAATAGTTACAGTAATCAGATCAACAGTATATAGTGAATATCAAAGCAAAATAATTTATTCCCAACAAATGGATACTGAAAACTTTATATAAATCATCAAATTAAGAAAGGTTCATCAACTCGTGTAAAGGTAGATTTTGCAAATCAGAATTCTAGATCCATGTCGTAGCAATAGGAGAAGATAACATTCACCATACAGTACGATGGTCTAAAGAAAGCTAGTTAGAGTGGTAGTTAGTAGTTAGTAGTCAGTAGTTAGTATTTTGTAGTTACTAGTCTAGTACCCTAATAGTCTAGTGTAGTAGTGGATACTTGACACTTGTTGCTTAATGCTCAATCCTAATATTTTGTCTCGATGATAGTAATGATAACTATGGTGATTTACTACTGAGCCTGGATATCCATGTTATCCATCAGCTTACCAACCTATATAGTTATCTAAGACATCCAGATAGTGACATAGTTCTGCTACAGCACACTACATATTTCTCCCTAAACCCTGTTTAAGGGATATCCTGATTTGACAAGATTCCTGGGCTCGTATAAATTGCCATTAATATGGTTAAAATCAGAATTTTCATTTGCACTATTTCGTGTGCATATGTTCCCCGTTAATTACACTTTGAAATAATATATTATGATATTTATTATCTATGTTACAGTTTTGAATTATATTTTAAATATTACTTGTTTGTAATTATTTCTGGTTAATAGGGATTGCCCATTAATTAGTCTGTCGTATGATAACTACATGTATTACACCTATATGCAACAATGGACGCATTTTATTTGCCTATATATTGTATGTAGTATAAATTGTAAATTGTCTACATATTGTATATAGTGTAGATTGTGAATTGTCTATAAATTGTCTACACATTGTCTATAATTTGCCTATAATTTGCCTATAATTTGCCTATAATTTACCTATAATTTACCTCTAATTGCTTATAAATTGCTTATAAATATTTCCTATCTATTGTGTACCTTCCTGTTTTAACATAAATGTTCAAGACTTCATGGATGAAAAAATTTTCATTCTTGAATACTTGTGATAATCTTGTTTTAATTGTATTATTCAATTCTTCTTTGAATTTATTCCTTTTAATTCGATCTTCTTGGGATGTATTATCTTTGATATAAAAAAATGGTGGTGTTTCACTTATTTCAAATCTTCTTGTAAAATCATTGATACTCCATTCTTTCCTTGTAATAGGATTTTTATTTAGATCAATTTTAAATCCTGGTTCTTTATAATATTTATTCTCGTAGTACTTACTTATCCAATGTCGCTGATATAATGGGGTAGTGTTTTTCAAAACTTTATCAATTTCTTCAATAGGAATATCATATTCATTCTTTTTCAAGTTTACTTCAACGTTTTCTTTGTTCTCTTCTTGTATCTTATGTCCACTTATTTCCTTATAGTTATCTTCAATTATTATATCTTCTACTTCATCTTGAAATAGTTCCATATTCTCTTCTTTGTCTATTTCCGGGCCAGTTCTCTTTTTAATTGGGGATGTAAATAATTGACTACTACGTATTTTTTCAGGTGATTTCTCTGATTCACTAGAATATTGTGTGGGTATTAAATTAGGATTTTCATATTGACTAAATGGTAATCCTGGTATATATTCATTGGTTTTTATCTTTTTGTTTCCTCTAAATTTGATTGGACTCAGTTTGTTCTCTTGATTTTCAAGTCTATGTATAATCTCTTTCTGATTCTTAACCTTACTGTTTAAGTATTCAATCTGTTCTTGATATTTTTTAACGTGTTGTTTATGTTGCAATTTATATAAACTTTTCATTTCTTTCAATTCTTTCTTATATTCATCACGTAATTCATTTATACCTTTTTGCAACTCTATATTCTCCTTATGTAATCTTTCATTCTCATTTTCTAAGTTTTCGACTTCTTTATTGAGAGTTTTCAAAGTTTCTACTATCATTTTTGCAGTGAAACTTTCGCACTACACTCATCGTTTGAATCTGCATCAACAACATGTTTGGGTCTTTGAATAAACCTTCTAGTTTTGGTGGTTTTGGTAACAACTCAAGTGCTCCAAGCACGGGTGGATTGTTTGGAACCACGGCAAATAATAATAACGCTGCTCCTGCTGCAAATAATAACTCGGGTGGCTTGTTTGGATCAAAACCTTCTGGGTTTGGAACCGGCGCTACTGGGTTTGGATCCAACACAACTCAAGCTTCATCGTCAAATACATTTGGTAACTCCTCAGGAGGTTTGTTTGGAAGTAATAATAACAATAATACTACAGCTGCTAACACCGGGTCTACTGGTGGCGGTTTATTTGGTACTAATAATAATACTGCTTCAAACACTAATAGTGGTGGGATGTTTGGAAATAAACCTGCTAGCTCTGGGTTATTTGGAAACACTTCATCAAACACTTCGGGTGGTTTATTTGGCAGCAATAACAATAATGCTAATTCCAACAACAATACAGCATCTTCTGGTTTATTTGGAGGAAACACTTCCTCAAATAATAATACTAGTAGTGGTTTATTTGGTGGTAATACAAACAATACAAACAATACATCTACTTCAGGGGGGTTATTTGGAAATAACACATCTAATACAAATACATCAGGAGGTTTATTTGGTGCTAAGCCAAGTGGTGGTTTGTTTGGTAATAACACCAACACTAATAACAATAATGCATCAGGTGGTTTATTTGGTGGAAGTCTTAACACTAGTAACAACAATAATTCTGGAGGTTTATTTAACAACAATTCCAATATAAATAATAACCAAAATTCGGTATTCAACAATAATAGTCAAATTCAGTTAAGTGCAATGACCAGAGTTGGTGATTTACCAGAACCAATCAAAAGAGAACTTCAAGAGTTCGATAGATACATTAACCAACAACATTTGATAGCTACCAATTTACATAATGAAGTCAAAATTCATGACGAATTAATAAAAACTTTACCAAAGGATATCAACTACTTGTATATTAAATTGAAATCTACCAAGCAAGCATTAAATTTTGATTCCAATCATTTAAACAATTTGAAACAGTTGAATAATGAATTAACAGATGATATTAATAACATGTTGCAATTAATATTGCAATTGTCAATACCTGGTACCAAATTATCATCATCTTATCAACTAAATGATTTTTTCGTCAAGAAAATCAAATACTATAATGAATTAATAACAAACTATGAGAGTCTTATAAAAGAATTCACCAATATTTTACAAAATTTAGAAATTCAATTGAATCAAGGTTTTGGCAATTTCTTTAATGTTTTGGAAATCATAAAAACCCAATTCAATTTGTTTATGGAGTTGTGTGATAATTTAGCTCAATTACATACTAGATTAAATAAACTTGATAATTAATGTATATTATTCTTTTTATCACTTCAATCTCTTAATTTGCGATGAGAATCATTGCGATGAAAGACTTGTCAAAATACACCAAAAAGACTAAAAAAGTCAAAAAAAAAAGCAATATAGTAACTACAGATGACTCTAAAATAGACAATTCTGAATCTATGTATCCGGTAGAGATAGAAAATAAGGTCATTAACTTGAAAAACGATCATAAACCAAAAGAACAGGAGAAGAAACAAGAAAAATCAGAGAATGAAAATAAAACCATATATAGAGATCTTACAGGGAAAATTATAGATATTTCCAAAGTCCAAGTACAACCAAAGTCCACAATTATTACAAACATAGACACCAAGCAGGTAGAACCAATAAAGTCTTTCACTGTTTCTAGGAAAGATAAAGAATATAATGAATTAATGAAGCAAAAAACATCGTTTGAAGATCCTTTAAGACTGAAAGGTGGTAGTAACCCTCTTGAATATAACAAGGGTGTTAATGTACCCAACAGATTTGGAATCAAAGCGGGTGTACTTTGGGACGGCATTGATAGAAGTAATGGATTTGAAATATTGGCATTGAGAAAGACAACAGAAGCCAAGGCCCTGAAAAGGGTAATAGAGGATTATGAAATGGATTTTGACTAATCCTGGTGTTCATAATTGTACAGAAATCGTATCAAATTGGTGTGGTTATCCCTGATACATTTTATAACCATGTATTATATAGTGTAATATATTAGAATCAATGAATTCTTCTCTAAAACATTTGTCAGATGCAATTTTGTCGTGCTATATCATTAATATGATAGATTCTATAGCATAAATAAGAGTTTGTAATCATATTCGACCAATCCTCTGCTTGTTTCTCTACATTCTTATCGCCATATTTAGTACTAGTTTACTACTAAGAATTCTCAAAAAGTGAGTAATGAATATACCAGGATACTATTATGATGAGAGCAAAAAACGGTACTTCAAGATAACAAATGGAGCTGCAGGGAAAGCCACAAGTAAATATCATAACAACAGTATCCAGCAGCTACAAAGAAAGAAAGAAATCGTTAAAGCTGAAGCGGTGAAAAGAGAGAGAATCAATCAGACACAATCTCTAAAATTTAAATTACTTTACACAACATGTTCTTTAAACAACATTCAACTTGGAATAACGAGGCCACATCCAGCTCTAATGGAGTTTGAGAAGTTCAAGTCGCTAGTGTTGAGCAATTGGGTATATTATCCTCATGAAGCTAAAATATGGGGGAAGGTTACGGTCAATAATGAGGATTTTCTAGTAATAACGAACCAGTTTAAACAATTTCAATTGTTTGGGGCTTCTAAGGTTTTGAGTCGATTGAATGACAAGCAGATTAATCACGAGGAAATAGTGTGGGAAGTATTATATTTCAGCCAGATAAATGAGATCATAAATAATATGAATTTGTTACCGTTTGAATATTTAACTATAAATTGCAATAATAATTTGGTATTTTGTAGTTTAATCAGTGAAAGTGACTTAGATAATCCTCAGATATATCAAAATTTTATACTGATAGGTGAAATAAAGCCTATAAGAAATGGAAATTCTTTAAAATTCATTAAAATGAACAAGAATTTCCAAATATTTAAATTTGTCAAGAAGCTACCTAATGGCGAGATCAAAAAGGATTTATTTCATTTGTTAGGCATGAATATAATCAAAATGGATGATGAAGGTTATGCATTTGATATTTCGTTGACCAATTCGAAACCTAATACCAGGTATTTTATAACCTTTTCTAAATTTATTGATGGGTATCTCATATTGGGGACCAATTTAGGTATAATTTATTTAATTAAACATACTAAAGATCTAGAATTCTTGGATGTAATCAAATTTAAATTCGAAACTAGTGTTAAACTTGATAAAATCACCAAAATTGATAAATATAATGAATTTTTGTTCATATCAAGCTTTAAAAAATTGATCATCTTAAATCTACATAATAATGAAAAGTTTACATTTGCAAATAATGAATTGATAAAGAATTTTAAGATATTTAAAGTCTTAGATCATTTCAAAATCACATTGATCAGCTATAAAGAAATCAAACTTTTGAATTATTCGATAGATTTGAAATCTTTTGAAGTCTATGGTAAGTTTGATTACATTAACGATAATTTGATCAATTTATTTTCAATTATAACAGTTAAGAATATACTAGTATTGAATCAATCGAATAATTCACTTTTAGTTATTAATTTGAATAACCTTAATTCAAAAATAGTGGAGCTCGATAATTTCAACCAAAAAATAAACGGAATCATAAGGTTGAATGAAAATTTTCTATTGATAAATTTCAAGAATGGGGATAATAGTAGTTACTTTAACTTTTATCAAATTTAATTTATAGCATATAATATATATAGGTAACTATTTGTTGAAATAGTTATCTACTTAAGATGGTTATCTACATAAACTTACATGAGAATTATTTAGTTATTAAAGTTTAAAATTCTTCGAGAATGTTATAATTAAGGAACCTTACAGGGTTCCATAAGAAATTTTATGATTTCCATAAAATATTAACACTCCAAGTCTTAGCAAAGCATATCTTATAGCATCCAACATTTCAAACGACTGATTTGTCCTGATCGGGCCAAGGCGATGTTGAGCAAAAATATTAACGAAAAAGTACAACATGACATGTAAGCAAATATGTAAACGCTTACGTTACCTAACTAGATTTATTTTCAACTAGCGTACCTATTTTTATTTTAAACGAATATGATTCTATAATTATCTTCCCTTTAACACAGGTGTTGCATTGCCATTAATTATCGTGTTAGTCAATCGTGTTTGGCGATGTGCGACACTCCTGATTAGGTAACTCGTAAAATGGTTGCAAAACGCGCCTTGAGGGACAGTTGACAGTATATAGATGCGTTACTAGTTGTTACTAGAATTCTAGCATTGGCAGGCATAATTTGATATGAGTATGTCTATTGGAATGTTACGAAAAATAAGCTATCAGAATTTCATTTGATTCCTTTGATTACTGTGCTGGCATTACATAAATATGCATGCGCTTGTAACTCCTGTTATGTTGCATGTTAATACTTGAAGCAAATTAGTAATCGAACTACTGTCTGAACATTGAACTACCTGTGAAGATTTTATAAGGTGCAATTTTACGCCAATCAAATATACTTATTTTGACAATAATACATCTATATTAACTACATAAGGAAATTACTTTCCAATAAAATTTAAATAACTTTGGTAATCAAAATTACCGAATTTATAATCAATATCTAATAAGATTCTAATAGCGTCATGACTCTTATAAACATAATTAGCTGGTAACTTAACTAATTCTTTACTATCTACATCATCACCGATTAAACCATGTTGTTTCATTAAAGATGATTGATTTAAATACATTATTCTACCTGTTTGATTATTATAAACTTGTTCATTGGTTAAAGAATAAACTCCTGGATATCCAGTAATAGTTTTAAAGTTGGAATTTTTAGTGTTTGGAGGATTTAATGGGAAAAGACGTTGAAGGACTTCATAAGATGCTAAAGTGAAACCAAATTGTGGTGATGATCTAAAAACACGAGCTAATGATCCTTTAAAGAAAGCACTTGGTCCTTCCTCTTTCATTATATGTGTGAATGCATGCATAATACCTCTGTATTTCACATCACCAGTCTTACGTTCCATTTGTAATCTGGTCTTAATAACATCAGCTGGAGTAGTGAAAAATGCAGCTGGAGCACCTGCCATAGCTCCACTAACTAATAATTCTAAAGTACTTAAATTATGTTTTTTATTGGCATCATCTGGATCATAATTGAATACATATTTTTTGATGTTAGCATAAGTTGGGAAATAGATAGCTGAAAATGGAACATCTCTTAATAAACAAGCTGAAGCACCTTTGTATAAACCTTTAATACCTAATTGTTTGATAATTTTTCCAGCAGTCAATTGTTTATGAGGAATTTCACCAGGTAAATTAGGTTTGTTACCACCTTGCATTTGTAATCTAATTTTGACAATTTCTAAAGGATTGGTGAAAATAACTTGACAAGCACCAGCTGAAGAACCAGCTGCAACTTCCCAACCCATTGTAATTTTACCAAAATCATCAGTACCAATACCTCTAACTAAATCATTAACAGTCAATTTAATGGCTTTTTCTGGTGCAACCCCAACTAATTGAGCAGCTAAACCAGAATATAAACCTTTAGGTCCTTCGTTTCTAAGAATTTTCTTAAAACAATCAAACGAGTTATCATACAAACTTTTATGCTTTTGTGCTTGCATTCTAGTTTTAACTAAATCAATTGGATAAACAACAGTTGCTCCAATGCATCCAGCAATTGAGCCAAGGAAAAATGAATAGAGAGAATCAAAAATTGGCCATAAAGAAAAGTTATCATTAACTAAAGGAGCAGCAGCAGGATGGTTGAAAATTGAATACAAATTTTGAACATTGATTAAATAATTTGGGTTCAAAACATTAATCAAATCTTTTCTACTGACAGTTTCCTCATTCTTATTGATTAAATAAAATAATAAGTTTAACTCGTTCATTGAAACTGGTTTGAAATTAGAAGATTTTAAAATTGGGTCTTTCAAGTGATTATATAAATCAGTTTTATTGATTAAAATATCATTTTTCTCTCTTGAAGAATTAGCAGGGGTATTAGCAATAACTTCATTAACTAAGTCAATCTTGCTTAAACAGTTATAAATAAAAGTTACATCAGAAAAGGTAAATTGACTTTTACCAAAGAAATCAGGTAAACTGACTAAATTTTTTTTCAAGTTTTGAGACAATTTGTGGTTTAAATTTTGAGATAATAAAGTAATCAATTCATTGGTTGAAATTTCACCATTATTAGAAATTAACTCAAAACTACCAATTAATTTGGTTAAAGGTAAATTATTAATCAAGTTGATGAAATCATTGAAGTTAATTTCACCATTAGGTTCGAAACTCTTATTGAAATAAACCCAATTCATCTTAAATTTCTTTGGTTGATAACTGGAATCAATAGCAGTATTAAGTTTATTAAGGAAATTGATACAATCATTATATTTTATATTAGTACTATCAGAATTTGAATCCTGATTTATTAATTTATAAATCAATTTGAATTCACCATCATATTCATTTAAAGTATCGATAAATTGCACAAAATTGGTTTCGGTGACATAACCCTTTCTTTCTTTATCAGCAAGTAAATATAATATGGAAAACGTTTTTGTTGGAATATCTGAATCAAAAGGAGATAAAATAGCAGTAAATTGAGGTAATGATAAGAATTTCTCTCCTGAAGAGTTTATGGATGAAAACTGATCAAAGATTTCTTTAGCTTTTTCAGACATTTTTTGCAGTTTTTCTTAAATAATTCAATGATAATTACGTGTAATGTAAGAAAAATATAAAGATTCTGTTAAGTCTACACTATAATTGAAATGATATCTTGAAATTGTCAGTTGTTTACTTTGTTTTGACCTAAAACATATATTTGACCATATAGTAAATATTTATTTTCGTTGAGATTTTTCATTTATATAAATGGAAATCGGTGTCTCGCGACATAGTTAGTCATCTCCACAAAAACTATTTAGGATCCAGAGGAAGTAAATGTAACAAGTTGGTTGCAAATGATTCATAAAGAGTCAGTTATTACAGATCATATTAGTTTATTTGATGTCTATCTGTGATAATACTATAATACTATAACAATTAAACTGACAAGGGACTAAATCACATTCACCATAGGCTTCCTCTCAACCGAGTGGATAGCGGTCTCAGTTACCACGAATGGAATTACTTATCACAGGATTTAAAGCTTATTGAAATCACAGGAGCATTGAATCCCGTTGAAACTATCCAGTACTAAGGTTTGTAGTTTGTAATTTGTATTATGGTTTAATCTATCGATGATACTGAGGCAATATTACTTTAAGTTAACTATAGACCATTCGGAACCTTGAGGTCGAATGGAATCATTTAGGCTGCATTCTCGGAGTATCTCACGCGACCTCCTGTCTATGTATAGAGTGAATGAGTTGTGGAGATACTATGAAGATAACATAAATCTAGCCGGTGTGACTTGCTGAGGCCCTATTAATAAGATATACTATTGATGTTATCGTTTGAATACTCGTCTAGTTTTAACACCGGAACATTATGAGGGGTACGGTAATTCTAGGGTTGTAGATATTCATAATAGATTGTAGACTATAGATTGTAGATTGAACATTGGAGGATTTGAGGGTTCGGTCAATCGTATCACTTAAAATTGAAAGATTAGTAACGAATATGATTCTCCAACAACTGTATATGAACTATCGTTGGCATTTAATATTACACAAATGACTCAGAGTCATTTCATCGCATACCGTTGTGAACATCCGAAGTCGCTCAACGGACTATGGAACTAAAATGGCCATTTCGTCCCATTGCCTCATTTCTTGTCGCGTGCCCGCGCGCGTGAGTGTCTCGCGACTTCTCTAAATTTCCAAAACTGCGGAATCGTCATCAACATGTATGAAGCTACAAGTGACTTGAATAGGATATTTCAAGACCCTGCATCTTTAAATGACTTGCCAGAGTTGCTAGGGTATATTCAGCAGCATAAGAAGGATGTAAATTCTCAGATTCAGCGAGAAATCGCCGTTTATAACGCTAATTCGGATTCTAAGCAATTTAGCGCCAATTTAGATCTACTCATTGAAATAATAAATACTTCTTTTAACAAATCAACTTCGATTCAAAATTCAATCAATAACATCACAAAAGAGATTTCCAAGTTGGATAATTTGAAAAGAAACTTGATACTTTCTATGACTATTTTCAAGAAACTACAAATATTAAACATTTCAATTATTGAACTAAACAAATTGTTGACAACGGATTACAACTATAAAGAAATTTATAATAACTTGAGAAATATTAAAGATCTATTAGTGTTTTTCAAAAACTATAAATCTATCAATCAAATCAATCAATTAAATCAATTGATCAATAAAATTGAAATAAAATTGATTGATTCAATTTTTATAGACTTTGAAGAGAAAAGAGGTGATATACATTCTTGTTTAATATTGGAATTGATCGATTTGAAATATAAAGACAAATTACTAAGTTGGTATTACAATTTACAATTGAAAGAAATTAAATCAATCTTTAATGAGTTTGAAGAAGCTGGATCTTTAGATAATCTTAGTAGAAGATTTATTTATTTTCAAAACACTTTAAATAAACTATCTTCCGATAATAATAAATTCCCTGATAATTGGAATATTGATTTGGAACTAACCAAGCTATTTTGTGTTATCACAAAAGAAGATATTCAAAAAAAATTACCTTCGATTTCATCGTCGATTTTATTGAATTGTGTTAACATAACTATTGAATTTGAAAATTTGATGAATGCAAAATTCAATACTACTTACTTTAACAAAATTATACTGAAAGTTTATGAACCTTATCTTAATGTTTGGATTAGTGATCAAGATCGATTCCTTTCAACCAAAATTATGGAATTTGCTGGTAATTCTTTGATTCCAAACGAATTTCAAGTCAAATCAGAAAATGATTTAATCAGTATTTTAAAAGTAAATAATATTCCTAATATTTCAAATTCTTCAATAGAATTGTTTAAGATCTTTAATAAATTAATAAATCAGTTGATGAAAATAACTAATGGGAAATCTTTAGTTGATTTATCGAACTTATTGAACAAATGGTTAATTGAATACAATAAGAGAATTCTTTTTCCAATTGTAAGTATCAATGATGCGGAAGTTGAAAAAGTTGAAAGCATCATCTACTTAACTATGGTAATCAATACAGGAGACTATATTATAAATAATTTAGATGATTTGTTAGATAGATTTAACTTCAATGAAGGAAAAATTCAAAAAGTGAATTTTGAAAATGTCAAAGAAAGTTATTTATCGTTAATTAATAATGCCGTTAACAGGCTCGTTAATTTAACATCAAATGATTTAAATTTCAGTTGGAGGCAATTCGAAAATACAAATTGGCAAGAAGGTGGGATTTCAAACTATGTTGAGGATTTTAAATCTTCATTAAGCCTCAATTGTAAGTTGGTTTTGCCATTAATTATACGTGAAAGTTATGTTAGAAGTTTCATTAATAAGTTGGTGGAGTTGATAATCAAGACTTTTGCGAATAAATTGAAATTTTTTTCAAATGAAGGAATTAAAACTATTTGTATTGAACAAATATTAAGAGATATTCTAGAATTGAAGCGATTTTTAGCTAATTTGCTCAATTTTGTTGATCCAAATTTTGAATTAAACGATAATGAGAAACAAGATAAGTATTTCGTTAAGTTTATTGATTCACAAACTTCAAAGCTTGAAACAATATTAAAAATGTTATTAACTCCTATTTTACCAGTTGACGATTTTATTGAATCGTATTTTGAAATTATTGGGGACAAAAATATAGACAATTTCAAGAAAGTATTAAATATCAAAGGTGTTAATATTTCTCAAACTAAAAAGTACATTGAAAGTTTCAAGCTACAATTAAGTATAGGTAATGATTTGAAAGAAAATTCGGTATTGTCATTAATTGAAGATTCAAGACCTAACAAGCTTAATATCGAAACCGAAATTGTGAATCCAAATATTAGTAATATGAATACAAATACTGGTAATGTTGGTAACTCGACTCCGAACCTTGGAAAAAAACCGTTCTTTTTGTCACCAGATGAATCGAGAATTAAATTCGAAAAGAATTTAAGAGAGTTTACTATCAATAGTGAAAATAACATTAACAAATTAAACGAAAATTTCAAAAACTTCGGTAAGTTATTCCGTAAAGATGATAATTAATAGACATAAATATATTGCATAATAATTTTTAAAAAAACTTCAATATCTTCTCTAATGTCGCCATTATCAGATCAGATTTTGCAACCAAATCATCACATGTCACGTGATATGGATTAATTTAAATTCCCACTCATTTTTCAATATATAAAGGTTAATTCCCCAATTATTAATTAGCATTGCAATTGATATTTTAAATACTTCAATTGATAATAAGAACAATAATAATAGATAGATAAAATGTCATTACGTTTAGGTTCAACTGCTCCAGACTTCCAAGCTGATTCTTCAAATGGTCCAATTTCGTTTCATGAATATATTGGCGATAGTTGGGCTGTTTTATTTTCCCATCCAGATGACTTCACTCCTGTTTGTACTACTGAATTAGGTGCTTTTGCTAAATTAGAACCTGAATTCACTAAAAGAGGTGTCAAGTTGATTGGTTTATCTGCTAATGGTACCGAATCACACAAAGCTTGGATCAAAGATATCGACGAAGTTACTGGTTCCAAATTATCATTCCCAATTATTGCTGACCCAGAAAGAAAAGTTGCTACTTTATATGATATGATTGATCATCAAGATGCTACCAATGTTGATAACAAAGGTGTTCAAATGACCATCAGATCTGTTTTCATCATTGACCCAAAGAAAACCATCAGAATCATCATTTCTTACCCAGCTGCTGTTGGTAGAAACAGTGCTGAAGTTTTAAGAGTTGTTGATGCTTTACAATTAGGGGATAAACACAGAGTTACTACTCCAATCAATTGGGTTCCAGGTGATGATGTTATCGTTCACCCATCAGTCTCAAACGAAGAAGCTAAGACTTTATTCCCTAACTTCAGAATCATCAAACCTTACTTACGTTTAACTCCATTAAATCCAGAAAACTAGGCTTGATGTCTAAATAAATGTGTAATTATTTGTGTTTTTTTCTTTTCTTATCTCTACTTCTCCTATTTAGTAGCAATGCTTCTACTTTCATCTCGTCCTAGCGTCAAGAGAATGGTGCTAAGTTGTCGCGATAATTTGGGATTCGTACCACCCATGACTCGCACTAAAATTGTTGGCCTGTGAGGTCGCAAAACGTAATGATTCGAAGACCTATACGAAGTATAAGATATCCAGTATATCGACCAAGAATTAGTCCTGGGCCCGTTAAAAATCGAATCTCCACACCAAAATCATCAAATTCAGCTGTGCTGTCTTACTTTAGTGATCGATTAACTTCCGTAACGTGCAAAAATAGTCCAACCTTTTCTATTGTTCAATTCTCCAATGATTCTGATGATATTAAAAGACAACAAAATATTGTGAATTTAGGGAAGACTATCGATCAGTTGAAAATTCTTTTACCGAATATATTAAACCAATCGTTGCCCAAGTCCATGATTTCCAAAAATATAATCTTAAGGATATGTCCCAGTAATTTCAACGAGATCAATTATCTACCTACTATTAAAGGTCATGTTTCTTACTATACTACTTCAAAGACAATTCAATATTTAATGACTTCTTTTATACTCAACCCCCAAGTTAAATTACATATTGAAAGTGTTAAAGTATTAACCGAAGAGTCAAACTTTGATATTTTTTGTATTTATAAGAACAGCACTAAAATTCACATAAGATGGACAACTTGTAATGAAGGTTGTATTCATTTAGCGGATCAAGACCAAGGGATTGTCAATAAGACTTCGGATGCCATTTTGGGGTCCCATTCTTGGTCGAAATCAGATACCTCAAAATTAAACTTGGAGATTACTAATAATAAAATATCTTCTATTTCACCAATTTCATCAATCTTAAGCCAATTGAGTAGCCTTGTTGGGTTGGTTAAAAATAACAAACGACTTGAAAGAGTAATTCTGGGTGTATTTATCTTTGAACTAAATGAAGACAACACCGAAGTGTTAGTTCATACTATTGACTATGTAAATATTATTGAAAATGAAAGTGAAGAGGTTGGTGATTTAAAAATCTGTTGAAAACGTAAATAGTTCAATTCATGTATATATTTAATTCTTTTATTCATATATTCATTAACATTAAAGCCTATAAATTCATTACTTCTTTGATTTGATCTACAAAATTGGATTGGGAGTATAATTCTGTCAATTGGTTGGTTAAATACTCTAGTTTGTCAAGGTTATTCAACTTTCTGTTGGTCTGTGAATTTATCCAATCCCACAATTCAGAGCCTTTTTCCATATCAGCCTCTGTCTTCAAATCTCCATTTTTGATAAGGTCTATTAGATAAGTATTAATCAACAACTGGTTTTTGATCAAGATATTTGCTTCACTCACTGTTCTAAAATTCATTAATTGAAGTATCAAAATTAAGATCAAAAAGGAAAATATTAGATAACATACAGAAACAATATTGTTTCTAATAAAATCATTAGTTGAAAATCTGGGAGGCGTATTATCCTCAACAAATACTGGTTTAGTTGGAGTAACTACTTGAGGTTCTGGAGACTCTGTGGTATCTAATTCTTTAACTTCACTGCTTGATTCCATAATAGTTGTTGTATGTTCTTCAACTTCTTTATGGACACTTTCTATCAAATCCTTGCAGCTATCTGTTTGACCTGTCAACGTCAGTTTTTCAATGATGCTCTTAATCCATGATCTTCCTGTCCATTCAATGACAAACGACATCTGCAAATTAGTGGTATTTTTCTTACCCCAAGTAAATCTGTATATAGTTTTGACACTAAATGAATTACCCAGAGGCACATCTGGTGTTCTGGTGATATTCGATACCAAGATATAGTCCTGCAAACTAAAATGTTCAATGATTTCTTCAACTTGACAAATAGTTGACTTGGGTCCAATAGAATATCCGAGCGATTTCTTGTATGTATACTGACGACGTTTTACGGAGCCATCAACTGTAAAACTGCCGAAATCAGTTAACTCGCCGGAGCCATGATCTGCTAGAAACTTTTCGAAAAATTGTTTAGAACCATCACCAAACAATATTTCAAATGCAGCACCCATTGGAGCATTTATAACCTCATTACATAGCTCAATTTCATTCTCGTCAAAGCTATCTTTCAATTCTGTTGGTTTGTGGACTAATGGACCAGAGTTCTTATAAATTGAGCCTGGTTTAAACTGAACAATTGGAATTTTCTTCGTAGCCTTCTCCGAATTTTCATTCTTTTCATTTTCGACAGAATCATCGTCACTGATAAGATTATCACTATTAATTATAGGGTCTTCTTTGAATCCATTTTCATTGCAGTTTTCGTCTTCGTCGTCACCATCGAGTGACATTATATAGGATCTAATCTTCGAATCTGTTTCTTCTTGTTCAGCTTCTTCTTTTTCACTTTCATCCTTTGCGGACTCAACTTCTTCTACCATCGTTCTGCCTGTGGTTCCTTCCCATATAGTTTTCATAAAGTCAAACGTTGAGTCTCTTGAAATAAAACTGGCAAATGTATACTTTGTATCTTTAGTTTCGATCAATATTCCATTAGGGAAAATTCCAGCAGTGGCCTTTTTTTCGAATCTTACTATGTCTTCCATTTCAATTACTATATTTGTAATCCAACCAAGTAACAGTGAATTGAAACATATATAATTCTCACTGATATAGATTCTACCTTGAAGTAAAATCTCTCGACTTAAAGCACAAGCAAAGTCATCAAGTAACCTATCAGTCAAATCTAAAGATCTAAATAATTGATGGAAATCTGTATTTCTTTTCATAGTTGCAAATCTGTATTTGCTATTTTTGAATTTTTCATCAACATACAACTTTGTATCAAACTTCTCTAAATTTTGTATTTCCATTACATCATCAAAGTTACCTTCGCTTGTAGTACGTTTTGATTTACGATATGTAATAATTTTTGGTGATTTTTCTGCATTGATTTCTGAAGTACTTCTTTTATGGTCAACATTTACTGTCGAATTGGAATTTTGGCCGGATCGAATATTGAAATAACTCTTTTTAGGGGAATCGAGTAATTTATCAACTGTATTATCTTCGTAATTAAAATCAAGGCTTGCTAAAGCGTTATTATTCTTGCCTTCTTTTGAAAGAATGGAACTAGCGTCTTCTCTGGTTGTCAATGGATTAGCTGGGGTTGATTTTGATAAAAATGGAGATTGCAATACTAAGGAATTTAAAGAATGGGTGGCAGACCCATTATTTAATATATCTTTTGGTTCAATGTTCGGTATCCTGGTGTTCTCTGGGTTAGAACTGTATGATGACGATGATGAAGCAAGATCGCTGATTTCTTTATCATCGCCTAAGTCTTTGTGTTTATCTTTAATTAGCGACGGTGCAAGTGATTCAGTCAATTTGGTTCTGATTTGTTCTGGTATTGGTTTATTCGGTTTTTTATCCTTGGGGGGAACTTCTGGAAGTGGAAGTGACTCTGTGGAAGGCGGGAAAGAGTATGACCAAGCATCTTCTTCATCTTCATAATCACTCATGCTTGCTCGTATAGCAAAAAAAATGGCTGCGATTTTTTCGGGGTTGTTGGGCCTAACTGACACTTGTTGCAAACAAACTTGTAAAGCTTCAGATAAGTAAAGATAAGATAATTTGGTACCAACAAGCGTATTGGTTATAACTTATTTCATATCAACAACAAAAAACAGAAACCGTTTCTTATTAGAGAACATACTAAAGATCAGAGCACAGACAATATTCACAATGTTTGTTATATATTATACATGGATCATAACAAATTTCATTACATTAAACAGTTTCTAAGACAACATCTTTGAAACCACCTTTTGAAACTTTTTTACCCTTTTCTTCAACTGAACCTTCACCATGTAAAGCCATTAAAGCACCTAAATCGAATTTTGGTTGTTTTAATAATTTAACTTTTCTAATATGAACATTTTGTAAAGGATAAATGGTTTGAGTTGATTTTTCAATTTCTCTACCGATGACTTCTGGGATTAATTTAGAGGTTAATTGAGCTAAGGTAACATTTGAAACTTCTCTTTGCATAATTTCCATCATTTTCTTTCTAATTTCTTTTAATTTAGATGATTGGGCGTAAGTAGTCTTTTTGATTTGGTTTTGTTGTCTTTTAGTGAAGGCAATAGCGAAAACTCTTAAGACGTAATCATCAGCAGTTTTAACGGTAACGTTAGCTTCGACTAATGATTGCCATTTTCTAACTAATGATCTTAATTTATCGGAAGTGAAGTTTAAACCATGGAAGTTAGTTAATAAGTTTTTACCTTGGACTTCATCGACTCTTAATTTAACGTTTCTGTAAGAGTGATCTTCAGAACCTTGTAAGTCAGCTAATGAGACTTCGACAACTCTACCTTTTAAACCATCAGCAGCATTTTTTAAACCGGTAGATTTGTTAATTAAAGTCTTACCAACATTTCTGTTTTCGAAAGTAGATGGGGCTTTGATATCAAACCAATCTTTTCTGGTGAATGGATCAACGACCTTCTTTTTCAATCCTTTTTTACCTTTAGATAATCTTTTGTTCTTACCAACTGCCATATTCTATATAAACTATTTGAAAATTTTTCAGTTTGAGATGAAAAGTTTTTCAGTCAGTACGTGTGCACGTGCATTACATAGTCGAATTTCTCGGAAGTATTTGAGAAATGGGCGTGTAGTCTCGTGCAAAGAACTAGGGCTTACGCATGAAAGCCCTACTAGCTTCTGTAATATTAAATGTATAGACGATATTTATGTAACCTAGTGTGTATCACACTATAGTACATTGATATTACAATTATGTTCGAAGATTCAATGAATCAAATGAGATGTCATCAAAGATAGAGATAAAACTTAAAAAGGACTTGTTTATTCAACAAACGTAGTACCTATATACAATTTTATATTTTTTTTTAATTTTATTGATTATAATTATTTTTGATAACCATTACCCATGAAATTCAAAAGTCATTCTATGACCATGATTGAAATTTCTAAAAAACGAATAAATATGAAGTAAATCTAGAATTAAATAATCTATTGGTTTTCTGGTCTTAATTTTCTGACTTCTTTACCAACTTTCCAGATTTCCATATTTCTGATAATTTCTAATTCAGCTTCTAATTTTTCTCTGTAATCAGCTTGTGAGTTGAAATCTAAAGATCTTTGAGTTTCGGAACCGTTCTTAACAGATTCATATAAGTCAGTAAAGACTGGTTTCAAAGCATCTTTGAATCTTGGGTACCAGTCTAAAGCACCTCTTCTGGCAGTAGTGGAACAAGCATCGTACATGTAATCCATACCGTATTTACCAATTAATGGGTATAAAGATTGAGTAGCTTCTTCAACAGTTTCATTGAAAGCTTCTGATGGGGTATGACCGTTTTCTCTTAAGACTTCGTATTGGGCCAAGAACATACCGTGGATACCACCCATTAAACAACCTCTTTCACCATATAAATCAGAGTTAACTTCTCTTTCGAAAGTAGTTTGGTAAACGTAACCAGAACCAATAGCGACAGCTAAAGCAATAGCTTTTTCGTCAGCTTTACCAGTAACATCGTTCCAGACAGCGTAAGAAGAGTTGATACCTCTACCTTCTTTGAATAAAGATCTAACAGTTCTACCTGAACCTTTTGGAGCAGCTAAGATAACATCAATATTAGTTGGTGGTTCGACGTGAGTTAATTCCTTGAAAACTGGAGAGAAACCATGGGAAAAGTATAAAGTTTTACCTTCGGTTAATTGTGGTTTGATTGAAGCCCAAGTTTCAGATTGAGCGGCGTCTGATAATAAGTTCATAATGTAAGAACCTTTGGAGATGGCTTCATTGACTTCGAATAAGTTTTCACCTGGAACCCAACCATCTTCAATGGCAGCTTTCCAAGAAGCACCATCTTTTCTGACACCAATGATAACGTTTAAACCATTGTCTCTTAAGTTTAAACCTTGACCGTAACCTTGGGAACCGTAACCAATTAAAGCTAAGGTATCGTTTTTGAAATATTCTAATAATTTTTCCTTTGGCCAGTCAGCTCTTTCGTAAACAACTTCATCCATACCACCAAAGTTGATAGTTTTAACACCTCTGGTAGCAATTAAATTAGTTGATCTGGAAACAGTGGTTGGTCTAATAGTTCTAGATAAAGTAGTTAAAGATCTAGTGTTAACAGATCTAGTAGCTCTTGAAGCAGCTTTAGCAGCACGAATTGATGATCTAAATGACATTTTGTGTTTTAGTTTTAAAGTAGTCTATACTATTTTAACAGTGGTAGAATTTTTCACTCTTATATATTAATTTTTCAGTCGTCCAATTTTTGTGAGTAATTGGGCGTGCTCCGCTCAGCGGTGGTTTTTGGCGATTCAGGGCCTGAAAAGGATTACGGTCAGACGGTACGATTTCCATTTGGTGATAACGGACTAGCCCTTTAAAGGCACTAGAAGCCTACGGTTCAGGCCTACGATTCAGGCCCACTTGACGGGCTTGGCTTGCGATATCTGGGGTCGAATCGTTGGTCCAAGATAGGCAACCAATAGCTTAGGGCATATTTGTGATGAGCTAAACACTACGATATTAAACGACAAGAGATTAAACATAATATCTAATATCCATTCCTAATCCTAACCTATCTACCGTACCGTCCCTATGCATTCATTGGTCTTAATAATCGAACCAATTTAAGTTTGTGAAATCATCTACTAAGACCTCATTCTCGATGATTTGGATTTCTTTCTTTAAAGAATAATCCAATCTTTTTGGTGATTTTAACTTCAGTGAATTTTTATAAAGCATATATTTTGATTTGTCAACATCGTTATTATAATTATGTTTATAATTATTATCATAGTTTAAATATTTTAAATCACCAATATAATTAGAATTAAAATCACTTAAATCTTCTTCTTCATCATCCAAAGTTAATCCGAAAGCATAATTTTTTTCTAATTCATTCATAAATTTCTTTAAATCTCTTTGCTTGATTTGATTCATAAACTCATATAAATTATCATCAATACCATTGATTTTGAATAAATTCAAAAATACATTATACCCTGTTTTATTTAAATTTGGGTAAATCTCGAATAAAATTTGTTTCTCATTAAATAATACAAATTTCTTATAATTTGAATCATTTATTAATGATTTCCCATTGATTGACTTGAATGGCGTTCTACCAAATAATAAAGTAATCAATGTTAAACCAAATGACCAATAATCAACAAATTTTGAATCATAATATTGTAAGTTCAAATTCGAATTATAATTATTAATGAAGACCTCAGGTGCCATATACTTTTCAGTACCAACATTGAAATCATCATTAATTCTTTTTGTGGTTGATAACCCCCAATCACATAATTTTATAATATTTGTTGAAGAGTTAATCAAAATATTTTCAGGTTTTAAATCTCTATGATAAATACCTTTTGAATGACAAAATTCAATAGCATTATACAATTGCTTAGCAAATTCATATAACTTGATGGAATTAACCTTATTGTATTTGATATATTCAAACAAATCATAATCACAATACTCTAAAATCAAGTAATGGGCGTTACTTAACTTGAAGTTATTCTTCAACTGGCAAATATTTTGATTACCTTTCAATCTCTTCAAAATGTCAATCTCATGATTGGCAACGAATTTGAATTCAATTGGAATTGATTTAATTGAAACAAATTCATTGGTCTTCAAGTCTAAAGCTTTAAAAACTTTACCATAAGTACCCTTTTGAATGTACTTTACAAATTTGTAACGATTATTAAGAATCAAATTTTTGAAGTCTGAATCAAAATTCATAATTGTGTAAGTATATGACTGTTAAATTTAATCAAAAAGTTAAACAATCAAAGTATCTAAAAAGATGATATTTAATAGCAAGAAATGATGATATGAGATTTATGAGATGAGTTGTTATAAGTTAGCAACAGTTCACAGTAAAGCACTTTGAAGCCACTAGGATTTATATGATTTAAATGAAAATTCTGAAATATTCAATTACAATCCTATTGTATTTACAACAATCGAATATATAAATTAAAAAGTTTATGTTATCTTATCAACCCCTATTCACATTCTTATATGAGATCACAAGATCAATGCAAATCGTGGAGATTGCCTGGCACGACCAATGCTGCGATAGGATCAATTTTAGTACCACCCTTGGTACCATTGGTGGTAGAATTAGTCACTAGATTGGCGATGGTAAGACCATTGGACAAAGGACAATAGACAATAAGGTTTTCAGGGATGGTTGTAACATGGTACTATTATGATCGCGACATAGTATCAGAATGGCAGTGTTGAAACGCCATTTTGGCACCATATCTCCACTTCATGGACAGAGCCTGGACCTAATTTTGTTATCTACTGAAACTTTAATAAGGAGGGGGAGACATTTCAGTTGGGTATGCAACACAATACTCTTATAGTTACCATGATCTTTCATAATGCCATTAGTCAAACAATGATCTATGGGCTAGCTTTGAATTGGAATGAAGGAGATCGGGGAAAATATACTTGATTGGTAAACATTTTGACCGATAGAGAAAAAGTAAATATAATTACTTATTAACAATTGATTCAATTGTTTGATTATAATTACACAATATATAAGGATAATTCAGTTGTAACACATATATTAAGACAATAAACTACTTATGGCTTATTTTAAAAGAGATTCAATTTCTGGGCCAATTGAAGCTGGTTTGGTAGTTGAACCGTATCTTTGAACAACTTTACCATTTTTATCGATTAAAAATTTCTCGAAATTCCATTTGATTCTAGTCAAACCTAATAATCCTGATTTTTGCTTCTTTAACCATTTATAAACTGGATCTGCGTTATCTCCATTAACATCAATTTTTTTTAAAATTGGGAAGGTAACTCCATAGTTTAAAGTACAGAAACTCTGAATATCATCTTGAGAACCTGGTTCTTGACCTAAGAATTGATTACATGGGAAACCTAAAATAACTAAACCTTTATCTTGGTATTTCTTATTCAATTCTTCTAATTCTTTATATTGAGGAGTGAAACCACATTTGGAAGCAACATTAACAATTAAAACAACTTTACCTTCAAATTGCTTGAATGGCATTGGTTCACCTTTTCCATCTTTTGGGGATAATTTGTAGAATTCGGACATGTTTATAAAGCTGGTTGGACTATCTTATAAGTTTTTTACTGTGTTATAGAATATAAACTAAAACAAATGTTTAAAACTAATGAGTGAGAAAATTAGTGAAAGGCTCATTATTTATACTTCTTTTCTCGGCTGTATATCTGTTTTCGCGTTAACACCGGCTGGTGATATAACCTCTTCGACGGCAAAATATTACTAAGCTTGTCTAAAACTAGACTTCTATATAATTTAAAATTTTAGCGGCCAAAGTTTTTTTTAATTAGCTAAATTGTAAGTCATTTACAACTCATCGCACTGCCATTCATCACGGGCTGCGCATAATCAACTGAAGCGTTCGAAATAGAGTTCATTTTCCGACTTAACTTAGGTGTACAGAAAGTAGCAAAGTATATAGTGCAGTTAATAATCTAGTCGGCCAGCCATCGATTCTATTATTAAGACCTTCGGAATATTTTGCATCCGATGGACAAGGATTTTAAGTCTTAGTGCCGCATAAGTATTGTGTGCTTACATTCATTTGCACTTCTAGCCAATATATGTATAGTATACTTAATCGAGTACAATAGTTCGTTCTATTTCAATAGTCGCAATGTCATACATATATACATTCATCTAACCTAATAAATCACCAATAACACCAATGGATGATATTAAAAATGTTAAACCAAAAATTCCTGAACCATAATAATAAATGGACTTGACTGTATTTAAGTCATTAATGGTTTGTTTTTTATATAATGTCAAAGAAATTTCGTCATCAATTGATGAAGAAATAGTAGGTTTTGGAGAAATAGCTGGTTTTGGAGAACTTGGAACCAGTTGAATTGGGGTTGAAGTATTTGAAGAATCTTCATCAGAAACATGAATATAAGATTTACTCAATTCATCTTCTTTGGTGGATTTTGTAGATTCGATCGATTCAATAACAGGTTCAACTATAGATTCAGTAACTAATTCACTAGCTTCAGATTTTGGAATATCAAATTTAGATAATTTTTTCTCATATTTATAAGAATTATAATAAGTATAACCAAAACCAATTAAACTTCCAAAAATTGAATAAATTAAATAAGGATGTTTCTCATTTGATGGACTATATTTATATGTTAACACTAAACATCCAACGGATAATTTTAATAATATCAGATTTAATAACTTACCAATCTTTATTAATCTTAAGTTCTCATATCCACTTTCTAATTTAAAATTCACTTCATCAATGATCTTTGGAATTAATTGAAATGATTGGTATGCTAATGATCCTCCTAATAACCCAATAGACCCCAACCCAACAAGCTTAATAGTTGTAACACATGTTCCTACCATCTTTATAATATCCTTAGACTAATAATTTTTTGCAAAAGGGATGATCTTTCGCGCTTCATGATTTGATAAGCATATTACTGTCGTACACCAGAACAATTTATATATTTAACTATACTCTTTTTTACTTTTTATCGTAATTCATAATATTTGAAAACTAAATCAATTGTGATGAGCTTCCTGCGCTGTTACCACTTGCTTCAATATAGACTCCGTCGGGTTTATCAAATGGATTGACTTCTTCAACCCCTCTAAAGTGTTCATGATCATGACTAAGTTCTCTTTCTCTAATAATTTGGACAGCTCTTGTATGAGCTTTCCAAGGTCTAACGCCTTTATCAAATAACAAATCAACATCTGTAATAGGAATATTTTTGGTTTCTGGATAAACGGCAGTGAAAATTATTAAGGAAATTAATAATGTTGATCCAAAGAATAAAAAGATACCATAATCCATTGCATCAATCATATCTTGAGCAAATCTAGCAAAAATGAATGCCCAAAACCAATTAGCAGATGCATTGAAACATTGGGCCAAGTTTCTAACTCTTGAATCAAATACTTCGCTCATATAAACCCATGGGAATCCTGACCAACTAAATGCAAACCCTAATGTCCAAATATAGAAAAAAGCTAAAGCACTTTTTGATCCAGCATTTGAATGGCCATGCAATGTATTTTCTGGGTCAGCAATTCTAATATAAATTCCTAAATAAAAAAGGGAAAATACACAGATTATCCCAAATATGATAACTGGTGGTTTTCTACCAAAATTATCTATTATGAAAAAAGCCCAAATAAAACAACAGAAACCTTTAATCAAACCAAATACACCAGTCGATAACAATCCTGCCTCTGTTGAATCTATTCCAATAGTCTTTAAAACAGAGACCGAATAATAAATGATAGCATTTATACCACTTGTGTTTTGCATTACAAAAAGACCCATAGTTAATAATAACCTATAACGTAATTTACTTGAACCGAATAACATTTTAAAAGGACCAAAAAATTCTGATCCTAATTCTTGTTTACGTTGCAAAGCATCGATTTCCATTGATTCTAATTCATATTCAATATAAGCAGAATCAGCAGGTAACTTCCGATAATAAATTAAGGATTTTAAAGCCATTTCTTTCTTATTAACGGTAAAGCACCATCTTGGAGATTCTCTCAAGAAAAATACCCCAACAAAAAAAATCCCAGCTGGGACTAATTGAAGTGCAATTGGAATTTGCCATTGTCTATTGCCTTCTAAGTTTTTTTCAGTACCATAATTAATGAAGAATCCAAATATTCCACCTGTTTGCCAGGCGATTTCATACATCCCTACTAATCGACCTCTAATAGATGGAGGAGAAATCTCACTTACATACATAGGAGCCAAATTTGATATAGCACCTATTCCAATTCCAGAAATTACTCTCCCTGCCAACATATATCCTAATCCATTTTTAGAATTTGAAATTAACTGTATAGCACTACCAAACACAATCAAAAGACCCGAAATCTTTAATCCCCACACTCTTCCAAGAAACACACCAATGGGATAAACCATATAACTACCAAAGAAAGCCCCGACATGGAACAAAGAGATAATATTGGCTTTCATAAGCTTAACAGCACTTGGATCTTGATTAGCGAAAAACTCTTGATTGAACTCTGCCAAAGCCACTGTTCCTCCAATATATCCAGCTTCGTAGCCAATAACCATAGCTGCCAATGATGCGATAAATGCCGCTACATGGATACGCAAGTTATACACCTGTTTAGGAGTTTCTAATACTTCTAACATTCTCAATTTTCAAGATGTCAAAAGCGGTGCTTATATATTTTTCGCGGTTGTTGTTGAGTGATCACTGATAAGATAACGTGGGAAGTCTATTTAAGCTTATGTAAACACGGCTCAAATATAACTCGTCACAGATAAATTAAAAGTAAAATAGAGTTTGTATGTCTTAAACATCTAGAAATTACATTGTCAAGTAGTTCGACACGAGTTTATGTGTTATACTTTACTCTAAGTGGTCTTCCGATAGATAAGGATGGCTGAAAATGCGGCTCTTATCAGTAAGCCCACAATCAACTAAAGATACTACAGTTAATTAAAAATACAAAGTATAATAGTTATATATCATTAAATACTAGCTCTAATATTATTATATATACTATAATTTAAAACAACTTTTGATGTTTATACTCACAGGTAGTCTTTAGTAGTCAGCTCGACAAATTTCCACACTTTATCACCAGTTTCACTTTGAATCTGTTCTTTGAAATATGGAAGGAACTCAGTAATTCTTCCAAATGGTGCAATATAAGAAATGTTGTTGGCGGTTGTAATTTCTTTACTGAAACCACAGAAAGCCAATGTATATGCACCATTTTCAGGTCCCTTTTGAAGCAACCCGGTGATAAATTTGACAACCTTTGGAACACCTCTTTGAAATCCGGTATTAAAATATCCAGGACAAGTATACACTGATACTACATTAGGCATATTAAATCTTTTGGTCCAGACTTGAGATTACTGCTAACACTGCTTTTGATTGGGCATACAATTCAACGAAGCTTTCAAGTTTAGTTTTTTGATAATGAGGATCGTCAAAATTAAGTATGGTCTTTGGAGCAGATAAATAAGCACTTGAACCAACCCAAACAATTCTCACTGAATTAGGAGGTGAGCTCTTTGCAGTTTCTTCCATAATAGAATTAAACTGTTTCTGTAAAACAAAAGGACCAAGACAATTAACTTGTAATACAAGACCAAAACCTTGCTTGGTCAAGTCAGGTTTGGTAAGAGCCATACCAATATTATGAAACATGACGTCTAATCTACTTTCCATCTTCAAAAACTCATTTGCAGCAGGTTTTACGGTAGTCAAATCCTCAAAATCAACATGAATTACCTTGGAGTAGAAATCTTTGCCAATTTCTTTTTTCAAACTAGTTAACATTTTTTCAGTATCTTCAACACGTCTGACAAAAAGATAGAATTTGGCAGAAGTATGTTGTGCTATAAATTTTACTGCTTCATATCCAATACCACTTGAAGCACCTGTAATTGCAACGACTTTTCCGTCTAACTCTGGGAATTCCTTAGTACTAAAAGATGGTTTTGGAGGATATGTATCGTTATATATAACCTTCGCTGCTGCTAAGGACATAGGGTTGGCTCTTCCCATCGTTTTTCTTACTCTACTAGGGGGACATTCTTCCAAATTTATAGGTATTTTTCCGGCGATTCGGGAGAAGCTCATTTCCGAATATCAGACAATAGGTGTGTAAATTACCATGATAAGATCGTAAGGCTCACAGATTGTACTGATTAGTGAATTGCAAGAGTCTCAATTTATTCAATATATATGTTATGCCAAACAAGATTTAAAATCATTGGTATATTTTTGTTTCACTTTCAACAAAATCCCAAATACGATCACCAGTAGAATTATATAAATTATCTTCAACGAAAGGTACAAACTTGATTATCTTCCCCAATGGTGCAACATATGCCCCATTATTTTCTGTCGTCACTTGTGGACTAAACCCACAAAAGGCTAAAGTGTAGGCTCCGTTAGACGGATTTTTCTGAGTTACTTTAATCAATATTTGAACGGCTTTACTCAATTCTCTCTGGAAGCCAGTAGCATAAACTCCAGGACAATTATATATTGAAACAACGTCTTGCATTTCGAATCTTCTTGTCCATTGAGCGGCAATTATAGCTAAAACTGCTTTTGCTTGTCCATAAAGCTCAAAGAAACTCTCAACTTTAGTATTTTTGTAGTGAGGGTCCTCAAAATGAAGAATCGTTTGTGGTGCATTAAGATAAGCACTTGAGCCGACCCAGACAATTCTAACTGAATTAGGAGATGATATCTTAGCGGTTTCTTTCATAATAGAGTTCAATTGTTTCTGTAAAACAAAAGGAGCATAACAGTTAACTTGTAATTCAAGATTGTAATCCTGTTTCGTTAAGGTATTTTTTGCAGCCACCATTCCAATATTATGAATCATAACATCTAATCTATCTTCTAATTTAAGAAATTTTTCGGCTGCAGCTTTGACTGTAGTTAAATCTGCATAATCTACCTCAATAATTTTAATGAAGAAATCCTTCCCGATTTCCTTCTTTAAATCATTCATTTTCTTTTCTGTATCAACTACTCTTCTAACAAATACATAAAACTTAGCAGATGTATTTTTAGCTAATAATTTGATTGTTTCGTAACCAATTCCACCACTTACACCTGTTATACCAACCACTTTTCCGCTTAAATCAGGTAATGTTTTCTCTGTCACTGTTGCTTTCGCTGGGAACATTTCGCCAACCATCACTTTGATGGTGTTACAATCAGTAGAAGGTGCTCTGCCCATCCTATCCCTTATCAATACTTATTTCTTATAATAATCTTCAAGATTAACTTATTCATCTTTATACCTTTTACAACCGGAAACACGGTCAAAATTTGCCCTCCGCTTTTGCAGCTAAATTGCTTACATAATCGCTAGCTAAGGAAAAAGCCATTCCCTTACGGAAGATAATAATTTCCATATATGCCATATCTGATGGCACCGGAAGATTCAGTTTTCCAGTTCCAATTATTGTATCAATATTGACGATCAGTGGCTATGATTCCATTATATTTCATGCTTTGAATGATACTGTGAATCACTTTACGAATAATGTTCTTTCGTATACTTCTTGAGATGCTAAGATAGAGTTATTTTCTATACGTATACTCCACTATTTACTATCTTTGACCCATTATCGGTCACAGATATCTTATTTTTGCCTTATGTGTTATCAGCATTTCATTTCTGTGAAGGTATAATTCACATTTTTAAAAAAAAAGAGGTTTTTAACGTTTATCATGATACATGCTATTTACTTTGTTAACCATTCTGGTGCTAATTTGGGATCTATATTGATTGAATGAATATCAAAACTTTCAATTAATAATTCAACCTGAATTCTACCACCTTTTGATCCAGTGAATCTTCTATATTCTTCACTTACACTAGCTAAATTCCAATTCTGTAATCTTCTTAAACATCCGATTACAGTTCCAGTTCTATGTCTACCCATTCCACAGCAAACTAATAATGGATAATTTTCTTTATTAGTCATGATTTCTAATGATTTAGCTATAGTTAGATCATTTAATGTATCCCATGGATTTATATTTGATGAATAGTTGTAATTATAATCATTAATCATTCCTACAAACTCTAAGTTGATATTATTAATTGAACAGTAATCTAGAAACTCGTCTTGTGGTTCTTCTGTTGCTAACCATATTATTGTCTTTAAATTCAAATCTTTCAAAAATGATTGATTTATAATTGTAGGTTGTCCTGATCTATACAACTGGTTCTCGACTGGACAGAAATTCAAAGGAGGTACTATTCTTAATTTCGGAGGATGTGTTATTTTGACTTCTGTTCCTTCACTCATACTTATTGCTTTAACTTTGTAAACTCAATTAATTAATAGTGTCAAGAGCAAAATGCGGATGCGTCTGAAAAATCGACGACTAACACGATGAAGAAACCAACAGGTACAAGCAAAACTAATATTGCTGGTGATTTAATCAACACAATTGATACCACATATAAGGATTATGTTAATAATTTAACTCCAAGAACCAAATTAATTGATTGCTTTTTATTTTATTTATTAGTACTTGGTATCCTACAATTCATTTATGTTTTAATAGTTGGAAACTTCCCATTCAATGCATTCTTAGGTGGTTTCATAAGTTGTGTTGGACAATTTGTTTTAACTGTTAACTTAAGGTTACAATATAATGAACAAAATTTCAAACTTTTCAAGTCAAGTCCTGAAAGATCATTTGGTGATTATATTTTTGCCAGTTTAATTTTACATTTTATTGTATATCATTTTATTAATTAAAATAGAACAGTTTATGACCATAGGGGTAAAATCAGCTATAAATCAGGTTAAGGTTTATTATATATAGCAAAAGAGTGTATAATAATATATATATTAAACAATAGATACAACACCAGATTGTATAGAAGGAACAAAGTTTTTTTGTAGATTTTTAATAATTTAATACTTAGACGATAACACAACAGCCAGATTTTTCCTTTGATTCATTACCAGATGAAGAATTTTGTTGTTTTGTTCTAGTTGCAGCCTGTGGTTTAGCACTTTCAGTTTTTGTGTCATTAACAGGTTCATTTGTAACTTTGTCTTCTTTTGGAGTTTCGGCTTTCGAACTATCCATTTTAGGTTTATTACTATCTCTTACACCTCTAACTAAGTCATAAAAGGCTTCTTCGACATTAATTCTTTGTTTGGCACTTGTTTCCATAAATTTACAATTGAAGTTATCAGCCAATTGTTTACCTTCTTCGTAACTTACTTGTCTCTCGTTTTCCAAATCACATTTATTACCAACCACTAAAACTGGCACATTATCACTCTCTTTAACTCTTTGAATTTGTTCAAAAAAGTTTTGTAATTCATCTAACGAACTTCTTGAATCGATGGAATAAACCAATAAAAATCCTTCCCCAGTTCTCATATATTGTTCTCTCATAGCACTGTATTCTTCTTGGCCCGCAGTATCTAAAATATCTAATAATACTTGCTCTCCATCTATAGTACAAGGTTTCCTGTAAGAATCTTCAATAGTTGGGTCATATTCATCAACAAAATGGGATTGAATCAATTGAATTGTTAATGCACTTTTACCAACACCACCTCCTCCAACAACGACTAATTTGTATTCTTGCATCATAGCGAATGGCTCTTCTTTAACTTTTCTCCAAAGCAAATTCCTGTTATTTGGTCTCTAAAGCAATGAAATTTTTTTTTCGTCGCACAAGCAGGCTGGCATCAACAAAAAACTATAAATGCAGATAAATGCCCCAAATTTATATATTAGAAAGAGTAGGCGAATTAGTGGGATATGTTGGTTCGGAGTTGGTTATTGGTTGTATATAAGTACTTGCCCCTTGTAGAGATAAATATCGATTGAATCATTAGGATGAAAGTGATTACATTTTGATGACCGGTAGTGGGAAACATAATATCACAGATAATAAGCCATGCACATGCATATACATAAGTATTTTTACCGATAACTAAAAGCATATACTACTATACATTATAACTATTTTGTATATATTATATTTTCAACAATGTCTTCTTACAATTTTTTGATCTTTTTCTTTCCCAAACAATCATCACAATACCATTTACCCTTTGGGGGATTTTTGAAACCAATACATGGTAAATGAAACCATTCTCTTTTACAATCATCACCATCACATCCAACCATTTCTCCAAATGAAACTTGGTTACAATAACAATATGTTGGTTCTGTTGAATCTTCTGATTTCTTTAATTTCTTTTTAGGGCCTGGTGTTGATGGTCTTGATTCTTCATTAATATTATTAGAGTTAGATACTTGAATTAAATTGGTGGTAACATGTGTAGCATTAGGATTAGTTGGGGCTTCTTTAGGTTCCTTTCTAGACCTTTTCTTCTTTTCAGCCGCTGGAGTTTGTTCTTTTTTGTTAGTAGGTATATCATCATCTTTACCTTGCTTTTTAGCAGCTAAAGCTTCTCTTCTGGTTTCCAGTCTTGAGCTTTGGGCGGATCTATTTGGATTAGAAATGTCTGAAGGGGCTGACGAATCCATAATCATAGCTGGATGATTTAATGGACCAATTCTAATACTTTCAGGAATTTCATTATTGTTGATAATTAATTTATAATCATTATTGATTCTGAACAAGTGTTTTAATACTGAATCATTAGCAACACTAGTTACATGCATTTTTTCTTCTAAAGATGGAATAATATCATTAACTAAATTTTTAATTTTATTCAATTTCTTAATTTTATCACCCTCTTCATACCCAGGTTCTTTGTGTAAATTAGTAATATAGTCTTGGATATTATTGTTGATTATTGGAATTGAATTAATACATTTAGCATCGATCTCTCTCAATAATGTAAAATATTTTATAGTATCAATTGGTAAAGCTTCAAAAGCATCACTTATATCATTCAAACCTGGTAGCAACTCATTAATGTTGTTGATGATTTTAGATTTATTTTGGAACTTCTGGAATTTTAATGCATTATCCCTCTGTTTATTACGGTTGATAAGTCTTTGTGATTTCTGTCTGGGTGGTAATTCCTGAATTGTCATTGAATGCGTTAATTTTTGATAATGAGAAACGATAACGAAAAATGCGTAGACATGTTTTTTTACTATTAACTATTTGTATTTCAAGAAATCAGTACAATTATATAGAGTTTTGAATATCATGATGGTGATGAATGTTATTATTATGATTACTATAACTATCGTATATGTTTTGTAGATTTTTTTTTTTTTTTGCTTTATTTAATTTTATTTTATGCTTCTTGCATAGTTGCGAAAATTACTGCTAATTTCTATAGAATAATCAAATTTAAATACATAAAAAAAAGTATATATTTATAGAACGTCAAGATTTAAACAATCCAGTCAATATAAACAAAAACTGGTTTACATTACATTTAAACAATCTGAATAAGAAGTTAAAAGTAAGACATCAAAAGTAACGAAAGTGGAATACTTGAACTATCATATGACACAGATAGGGATTCCTTTTTGAACTCTATCTATCAGATACTACACAGAATGTGCCAATTATATTATAGGTAATACTACGTAGCGTAGATCAAAACGGTGGCTCCAATCGACTATTATTAAGTTTCGAGCCACATCAAATGTTCCTGATAATGCCATAGTTCTCAAGATAATTAATGACAGAATTGTAGTATTTGACCAACTAAACTCTCTATGCTTCAACTATTAAACCCTACTATAAGTTTGAATGACTATACATGTTCTAGCCTCCCTGTTATCGGTTTCCCTTTTAAGAGCCTCAGCTTCATTCTTGCTTCGTTGAAGCCCATTAGCAGAAGTCACGTGCTTTGATTTTATTTTGCAATTTGAGAATTTAGATATATGTTATTGACATGATAGTATAAATAACGAATACTATATCCAGAATTGAGGCAAAATGAACTCCAATAACTTTCGACAGAATGTTCATTTGAACTCAGATACTATAGGTCTGAATTCGAGCCTACAAAATCCTAATAATCCCCCTGTTAATAATAATCTTCCTAATGGTAATCCTGGGAATAATTCTAATCTGAATATTATACAACCTTCAAATCATATACAAGCTCCCGGAAATGGTGTATCGAGAAATGAATTGGATAGTAATATAAATAATACAACTAATAATGATAAAGATGATAGCAAATTAGAATTTCCAACTTTTCAAACAGTTGAACCTAATACTAGTTATGCAAGAAGAAAAGTAAATGAAGAGGATGAAAGGTTTTTCAAATTGGCAAAAGAAGCCATAGTTCATACTGCTAATGCTACTAAGATCCACCAACATGTAGTTGATCCAACATTAAATGATTTGTTCATGAGATTACAATATCTTTCATCACCTCATGGAAATCCCATCAAAAGTGGTGAAAATATTAAAGTCAACGATAATGGTCAATTAATGATTCATGAATTTTATGATAATTTCCCAAATTTCAATAATAATATTTTTCAAAATCCAAGAGCAAGTGGATTAATAGGAGAAAATCCATTAAATAATTTAAGAGCCCCTCAAGGTGATTCAAATCAATTAAATTCCATACCAGTAGCTAATCCATTATCAAATTCAGGACAAAATTCAAGCACAGATTTAAATTCAATGAATAATGGTAATGGTATATCTAATAATTCGATACTATCAGATAAAGAGGAAAGAAAATATGAATGTTCAAGATGTTTTATGAATTTTAAAAGGTCAAGCGATTTAAAGCGTCATGAAAAGCAACATCTAACGATTCCACCAAATATTTGTCAATTTTGTGGTAAAGGATTTGCTAGAAAAGATGCTTTAAAAAGGCATATAGGTACTGCAACTTGTAAAAGAAATGCAGAAAAAAAATTATATACTGAAAACTTAGAATTCACAAAATAACGATTAACGATAATATAAAATATATAATCAAGTCACTTATTTATTCTATTTTATGACTTAATGTAGATAATTTCTATTTCAACTTCTGAATAAATTCAATTAATTCTGGATAAATTATTCTGGAAAAATTACATTATTCCTCTATTTTAATTGAGCAATTTGCAGTTATTTGCTTATCATTTTCGAGCTCAGTTCCGTTAAACCTCAATGCTCATTGCTGCAAACTTCATGTGAATGGGTGCAAAACGATATGGTTATGACGAACGTTAAACTATGACGTAGGGAATAAGCAAGAATTCACCATATGCACAAAAGGAAATAATTATCCTATGATAATATAGTCATCTCATGACATCCTAATTCGGATTAATGTCAAACGAGGCAACTTTTGAGTCACATGAAGGACATTTCAATAATAATTTATCAAATGATTATTTGTTTACCATTCACTAATATGGTTTCTTTCTACATACACTAGAGCATACTTGATACTTCATTAGAGCTTGAATTCTAGAATAAAGCTTTTATCACACTTTCATATGAATTCGTGTAAGCTCATATGTTAGGTGAGATAAGGGAATCCGATTCGCTTATGACTCTTTAGCTGTTATATTTGAAACTCTTCAAATCTCCAAGTTTAATGGATTTGATATTCTTGAACTTATAAATATAAAATCCTGTTATTTCTATAAGCTTTCAGAAAGTCAGCAGCTTCATTTTTAACTATCACCAAACCCTCGGATAAGCATATGCTGAGGATTTATTTAAAGTGACAAAAATCTCAAAAGAAATTATAGAATTATAGATAGCTTTTTTTTATAAGAAGATATTATAGAATATAGAAAGTGTTTGAACATGAGTGCTAAGGATAGGTTATTACAAATTTCTCAAATATTATCTCCAAACTTAACCAGTGCTTCAAGATCTTTATCACCAGATCATCCTTTCAGAATCGCTGTTATTGGTTCTGGTAATTGGGGTACAGCAGTTGCTAAATTGGTTGCTGAAAATGCTGGTTCAAGACCTCATTTATTCCATCATCATGTCAAGATGTGGGTTTATGAAGAAAAAATTGATGGTAAAAACTTGACTGAAATTATTAATACCGAACATGAAAATGTTAAATATTTACCTGGGGTAAAATTACCAAAAAATTTAGTTGCTGTTCCAAATATTGTTGAAGCAGCTAAAGATGCTGATTTATTAGTCTTTAATTTACCTCATCAATTCTTACACAACATTTGTAAACAATTAAAAGGTAATATTAAACCAAAAGCAAGAGCTATCAGTTGTCTTAAAGGTTTAGAAGTTACTCCTGAAGGCTGTAAATTATTAAGTACTTATATCACTGAAAACTTAGGTATTTACTGTGGTTCATTATCCGGTGCTAATATAGCTAGTGAAGTTGCTAGAGGTAAATGGTCTGAAACTACTGTTGCTTACAAACTTCCTCATGATTTCCAAGGTGCTGGTAAAGATATCGATGAATTTGTCTTGAAAGCTGCTTTCCACAGAAGTTATTTCCATGTTAACGTTATCGATGACGTTGCTGGTACTTCTGTTGCTGGTGCTTTAAAAAATATCGTTGCATTGGCTGTCGGTTTTGTTGAAGGGTTAGGTTGGGGTGATAATGCTAAAGCTGCCATTATGAGAGTTGGTTTATTAGAAACCATTAAGTTTTCAGAAACTTTCTTCCCTGAATCAAAAGCATCTACTTTTACTCGTGAATCTGCTGGTGTTGCCGATTTAATCACCACTTGTTCTGGTGGTAGAAATGTTAAAGTTGGTAGATATATGGCTGAAACTGGTGAATCTGCTGAGGCAGCTGAAAAGAAACTATTAAATGGTCAGTCCTCCCAAGGTATAATAACAGCCAAAGAAGTTCATGAATTATTGACTAATGTTAATAAATTAGAAGAATTCCCATTATTTGAAGCTACATACCAAATTATTTATGGTTCAGAATCAATCGAAAACTTACCTCTTTTATTAGAAAACAAATAAATATGGAGATTAAATATATTAGACCGTCATAGATATTTTAGTTTATTATTCCTTAATTCTTTTGTGATCATTGTGAAGATCGTCTCTTCTGTGTTTTGATCTATATTTGATTAAGAACTTTTCCATATAATTTTTAGTGAATTCTTTAATCTTTTTCAATTTAGCATTTTCTAGTTCATTTGGTGGAACTTTTTTGGAATCTTTATGCATTTCCTTTTCAGTTAATAGTTTAACTATGTCTCTTGCACATCCTTTCACATTATCCCTACCAATCTCAGCATCATACTTTTTGATAAAGTTTGGTATATATTTTGCAAACACAACCCCCCATAATTTTTCAGGATTTGCTTGTTTTTCTTTGTGTGATGATGACTTGTCTTTCGATTTCGCCTTTGCCTTTGCCTTTGCTTTGGCCCTTTCTTTGGCTAATAATTCTTCTTTAATTTTACTTTCCACTACCTTTCTTTCTTCTGCTTGTCTTTGACTTTGTAAAATTAAATCTTGCAAATGTTTTTGTTTGTCCATTACCTGTGCATATTGAGATTCCTTTTCTCTTTGCAATCTTTCTTCTTCTAATTGAGCCAATTTCAATTCATTATAACTGGTTGTCCTTTCTTGTCTTGGACCTTTCGGTATTCTGGAAGGTGATTCGGATTTGGCTTGAGGACTGGGAGCTTTTGGCTTTTCCCATGTTGTTTCACCAGTCTCGAGATTATAGTAGTAGTATGTTTCATATGTAGGCTCATATTGAGATTTCCAACCTTCTGGTAAGTCATTTGGATCATTGTCATTCTTCTCAACATTTTGATAAGACCCATTACCATTTTCATTCTCTGGTGAATGGGACCTTACATTTCTACTATAATTCATTTCATTAGTTTTGTTATCAGACTTTTTTGGAATTCTATAAGCCATTTGTAACTTCAGCCATTCATCTAATAACTGACTGGATAAAGATACGATTTCATCATTAGAAGAAGTCACATTGATATCCTTTATTTTGTCTTCAATTTTTGAAGAGCTAATCTTATTTCTTGTCAATTTGGGCCATTTATTCAAAACTTTTAGAATCATTACAATTATATCATCATCAATTTCATTGTCTCTTTGTAAAATACTTGATAAAGTTTTATAACCGTGTACTTTAACAATCGATAAATTGATATTGTCATCACTTGTCAAGAAGATTCTTTCAATCAATTTTTTAATAATATTAATATCTTGAGATTTCATTAAAGATGACATAACTTTTGTAACATCGAATTCATTTATTGGTGTTACCTCTATGGATTTAACGAATTTTTCATTGATTATTGAATCATCTTTTTGTTGTTGCTTTCTAAACTGCTTGTTTTCTTTTAACCACTGTTTTTCTTGTTGAACCGTAACACCTAAGGCCTCACTGATACCTTCAGGTAATAACAAAGCAGCATCTGTTTGAGTTTTTCCACCCATGAATTTTATACAATTTAATTCTCCACAATAACATGGTTGAGATTGAGCACCGTATCTATCAACATTATAATCAAAAGTAATTTCTTCACCTTGTCTAATAGTTCTTTTAGCAAAAATTCCCATTCGTAATTTATCACCCACAACCCATTTATCGACATAAGCATTTGGATTACAAGAATGATTGACAAATCTCGCTAAAGACCCTTTTATAGTAGCATCAATAAATGAATCTTTCATTAACATCATAAAATAGAAATGTTTGAACTTTTTGTTATCGTAGGTTATCATTCTTTTTCTAAAACTCTCTTCATTAATAACCTCACCAGTATATTCATATATGAAGCCAGACTCAGGTATTATCTTATCTGCTCTTAAACCATAACCTTTTAATTCGGTTTGAAACACAGTGACAGGTGCATATTTTTGTTTTTGAAATCTTTGATTTTCACAATCATCTCCACAACCACAATTGTCATTGACACATTCCACAGATGTAGCTCTATTTATACAATCACTGTCATCACCACACGCTAAGTTGTGTTTTGTATTACTGTCCCATTCTTCACTACAATCACAAGTCATATATTCATTTTGTCCTGAATCTCCCAAATATTTGTATTGATAAGTACATTGTCCTATTTCAGTAAACTTGCTTAATGCCTCTTCAGTCTTACTTTCTTCATCAAGGAATAGCTGAGGCGTGCGTTGTCTTGGGGTGCCTTCTTCTTCGGATGACATCTGGTGTTTTGAAAAATCTGAAAAATTGTTGATACTGTCGCACTCGATAAAATAAGAGTTGATGTATGTCGAAGATATAATCATAATCATAATATACATTAATTAATTAATTTTAAAACTAGCTTGGACAATTCGTCATAAAATTCGTTATTTATAATTTCATTAGTCATTTCTTTATAATTGGAATAAAATAAATCATTGATTTGATTTAAGTTATTATCTACTATGTTAGTTAATTCTAAATCACCCGCATTCTTATTTGGGGTATAGACCCTTTTAATAGTAGTTTTATATGAGTTGTTTCGTTTATAATCAAAATAGGATTGAATTGGTGTTAGTGAATGCGATTCGATGAAATTTGGGGAGATGCTTTCCCCAACCTTCAACTCAATTAATTTAATTTCTCTAGCTCTTAAACTAATAAAAATTGTTTTTGATGATACGTTTTGGATTTTACAATTATTTTGATAGAATAATAAATCATTCTTCATTGCATTCATGACTAATTGCTCTAGTCTTGGATTTACAGGACAGGATTGTAAACCATATTCTGATCTAAATTCATCACTAAATGCAACGTTTGGTAATAATTTTTCAAAATTATTTAGAGTTAAATCTTGTTCCATAAAATCGATTTCAATGGAATCATCAGTTTTAACTTGATAATCTAAATGATTATCATCCATGATATTAAAAATTTTCTTCTCAATTTTATTATCATTATTAGTTTCGTAACTCTCGTCGTAGTTCTTTTCTTTATAAATAACATTCTTTGTTCTGTTTATCAGATTTTCTTCTTCTTTGTTTATTTTGTTCCTGTTGTGATTATATAAATCAATCATCGATTGCGTTTTGGGAAGCTTGAACTCCTCAGCTTCGATTGCTGGGGATGGTGCCCTTAAAGTATGAACAGACAATTTTCTACTCATATTAAGTGGTTTGTTAGGAAAATAGTCAATATTATCAGAATTAACATTGGGAAAGCCATTACTCACACTATTATTATTTGTTACAGAAGAATTGAATGAATTTTTCCACTTTTCAACAAAACTACCACCCAATTTTGACAATGAATAATTTGATGCCGATGAAGATATAGACGAATTCAAAGAAGATGACAAGTATGCCATTGATTGTGATTTTGACAATGATGATTTGTTAATTGGAATCGTTTTGGATGTTGAATTAACAGATGTTGAAATCGTTGATTTACCAGGAATTTCCCATCCTTTTAATGAAGGTATAGAAACTGAATTCTCAGAAGAACTAAAGGAATCCCTTCCTTTAATAGGAATTGGCTTAGTATTAAACATGTTTGATGTTATATCATAATTTTTATTAGACTCTGGGGAGGAAGAGCCAATGGGATCAGAATCTGAGCTTTTGAAACCTTCAGCTTCCTGACTATGAGATTCCTCAAAATCATCAATATCCGTATCAATTTCTAAATCATTTATATCCAACAGTAAATCAACATCCTCCTCATTAAGTAAATTGTATACTTTACTATCGGGTATCAATCCATTAATTATAAAAGCTAATTTTTTGGCTACCATAGGATTTCCTGTCATAATCACAATTCTTGCAACTTCTTTAGATGTAGTATTCAAGTTATAATCGTAACTAATCGGACTCTCCAGAAGTTGGTATCTCAAGGGTATTATCAATGCAAATAAGCTGGATAAAAACTTTGAAGATTCATTCAATTCTTTGAATTCTAACCAATTTAAGATTTCAATGACCCAATTTAATAAAACTGGGTTAACATTTTTGTAATAATTGGACTTTATTAATGAATTTGAATTGATCAATTTTGGGATATTTGAATTATAATTTATTAGCTTAATTAATTTAATCAAATGGTTATGCAAATCAACATCATTGGACAAAATGAATTGAGGAAATTGAATTCTTTTATTAATAATATAGTTCAAGTTATTATTACTATTACTACTGTTTGAATTTTCAGCAAGTAAGTTCATCAACTTTTTTGAAACAATTTTTTGTAAAATGATCAAGTAATGACAAATCTCTGTCCAGTTAGTTGATATTATATCTTGGAAATTATCATTCAAAGGAATTATTAAGCCGACACCAAATCTACTTGAAATATTGTTTTTAGAATTTGTGTTTATCTTAGTATCGTTTATAGGTAATGTAGATTTTGGAACCCAATCAGAAGTCAGAGCTTCTGAATCTTGGAAATCAGTTATCAGAAACAATCTTGTAATTAAAATAGATTTATATGATCCATAAGTTTGATTATTAACTATAGGTAATAAATGTATTTTTGTAACTGACTGATGTTCATTTGTAGGTAAACCACAGCCAAACATATAATCATGTAATTCACTGGCATTGTGATGAATTTTTGAAGTCAAAATATTTCTAGTCAAGTTTGATTTTGGTGTCGGGTTTGTAATAGATTTATTATCGTTGATAGAAGAATCAAATAATATTTGTTTAGATCTTAAGCTCCCACCATCTTGAGATACTATTATTCTAAAAAACTTGTTGTTTAGTTCATAAGGATTTGTAACTGATTTATTTGATATGCCATATAATATTTCCCTTGTATAACTATCTTCATAACTATTTATGTTCGTCGGTTGAGATGGTTGATTTTCTAAAGTTAAAGATGACGAAGAAGTGTTTTGTTTGAACAATCTCCCAATCATGGTTTAAAGTATTAATTGGTTCTTTTATTATTTTCTCCCTATTTTCTTTGATTCATTCCCCTTAAAATCAATCTCTATCGTAAACTTAAAACAATATGTCAATTGACAACTATCTCCTATTCAACTTCCAACTGCCAACTATCCGCTCTCTAATTATCAACACCTTTGTTTTTGTCGTAAATTTATCTAGTATTCCTCAATACTTTTAATCCAAGTCAAACAATTGCGTGCGATGTCCTAATGGGTCCCTTACTTATAATATGCTCAAATGACCTGTTTTGGGTACTCGTCTAAATCAACAAAATGCGACTGCATTTTCACGAGAGTAGTAGAGATGAAAAGAATGTAGTCTATAAATATATTAAGATTAAAGGGTTTTTAATCCATCTTCTAATATGGATAAGAATACATCAGCATGCTGTTGTTCGAAAACTAATGTTGGTCTTAATCTAATAGAATAATCACCACAACCTCCAATATTAAGACCTAAGTTACGTAAAGTTATCAAGATTTTAGCTCTTTGAGCAGCATCTTTACAATCCCATGCAATGAAAGTCCCGAAATTTTCTCCTCTTAAATTATAGATTGGGTATTTTTCAGATAATTTCTGTAAGTTTTTGTATAAGTAATTTCCAACTGATGCTGTAGATTCAACTAAATTGTGTTTAGCAATTTCTTGATAGATGGTTCTAGCGATCAAAGCTTTGGATGGATCACCACACCAAGTATTGAATTGTCTGTATGGTTGGTTTGGTTGTAATTCTGGGTTACTAAAGTAAAATCCAGCAGCTTGGAATTTCTTGGAGAAAGTAACCATATCTGGAGGACTAGTTAAATTGAAATGTTCATGTGCCCAAAATCTACCTGAAGCACCTACACCAGTCTGAACTTCATCAACAATCATTAAAACATCGTTTTCCTTGGTAATATCTCTTAATTTTTGGAAGAAATATGGAGTTGCATGATTGTCACCACCTTCAGATTGAACTGGTTCAATAATAATAGCTGCAACTTTACCATTGTAACTTTTAATGATTTTTTCAAATTCTTCTAAACAGTTATCTTCTTCTCTTCTATTTTCAACTTCGAATTCATTTAATGGATATTTTAAAGCTGGGAATGGAGCTTTTGGCCAGTTAAAAGCAGGAATATCTAATTTGTGAATAGCTTTTGATCTAGTGGTTGATAAAGAACCAAATAATCTACCATGGAAACCTTTATCAAATGATAAGATTACCATATCAGAGGCACCAGGTAATTCATTATTCATAACAGAATCCAATTCTTCTTTTGAAAAGTCTTTACCATTTCTTCTTTTAGTATGATGATACATAAAAGCAGCTTTATAAGCAGTTTCATTAGCACATGAACCAGATAAAGCAGTCCAAACTTTATTCATACCTTTTGGAGCAGCTGCTAAAATACCATCATTTAATATTTGACCATAATCATTCAGAGGAAAACAAGCCAAAGCAGGTCTATTAATTAAAGCATTAGTCATTTCATCAGATTTAGCAGTTTTAGCTAATTCTGGATTATTATAACCAATAGCAATGGAAGAAATTTGGGCATAAACATCTAATAATTTATTACCATCAGAATCAGAAATATAATTACCTTTAGAATTATAATAATCAGTAACAAAGTAAGTAGCTCTGTTATCAAATACAGTACCTAAGTCGTTATTTTGTTGTTCACTGATTGGACCTGGAATTGATTTACTTACTAAAATTGGAGACTTTGGTTCATCAGGGAAATAAGATTCACAAGTAGAAACAAATCTTCTTGATTTGATATTTCTAATAGATCTTCTAAGCATCTTTATGATAATATATTGTCGAATTTTTCAATCGACCGATAATCAGCTTTTATATGTTTGATAATGGTAAACCAATTCCATTCAGATGCGATGGGTGTGGCTTTCCGGATCCATTTTTTTAGGAAATTTGCTAATGAATCTCTTTGACATGTAAGACAAGCTATACCAGATCGGAATCATGCATTAAATATGACTAAGGTCTTAGAAGTAAATTATTATAGAGTTATCTCATCAATCCCTTCATTTCGCTTATCGTTATCGCATTCCCAATGCGGTAACTCCAACATCCTATGATGGAATTAGCAGTATCAGAGAATTACTATTCTATTGTTTTATTTGTCTTTATAACTGGATAGTATAAGGCAATCTAAGCTTGACTTAAACCTTAGAAATGCTAAGCTAACTCGTTTTGTTAATTAAAAAATATGTAGGTCAATCAAATCTTATTACTACGCCCAGGATATCTCAAAATAGATTCGCATTGTTGAGCAATTAAAGGATGGAAGAACCAGTTAAGACAGAAGGGCACCAATTCAAAAAGTTTATTAATAAACTCAGTGGACAGCCAGCATCTTACAGTAGAAAGGAATCATATACATTTGGTAAAACATTGGGAGCTGGATCATTTGGAATCGTTAGATATGCAAGAAACAATGAAACCGGTGAAGAATTAGCTGTTAAAATTATATTGAAGAAAGCTTTAAAAGGCAATGAAGATCTTATAATCGACGAGTTAAAGCTATTACTGGAATTGCACCATCCTCACATTGTTGGATTTAGAGAGTGGTTTGAATCAAAGGATAAATTTTATATTGTCACTCAATTAGCAACTGGTGGTGAGTTATTTGATAGAATTATTAACAAGGGTAGATTTACGGAACATGATGCGTCCCTAGTCATTGTCGAAGTTTTGGAAGCCATTGAATATTTGCATGCTAGAAATATTGTGCATAGAGATTTGAAACCTGAAAATATTCTATACTTAAATGAATTAGAGAATTCAAATGTTGTTTTAGCTGATTTTGGTATTGCTAAGAAATTGAATAGCCCTGATGAAAAATTACATTCATCGGCTGGTTCTTTTGGATATGCTGCCCCTGAAGTTATTATGGGTACTGGTCATGGTGTTAGCTGTGATATTTGGTCTTTGGGTGTTATAACATATACTCTATTATGTGGTTACTCGCCATTTAGATCAGAAAATGTCCATGATTTTATCAATGAAGTTAAAAATAATAATGCTGTGATATTCCATGCTGATTATTGGAGAAATGTTTCAAAAGACGCCAGAAGATTTATAATAAAGGCTTTACAATTTAAACCCGAGAATAGACCTACTGCTACTGAATTATTAAATGATGTCTGGCTAGTTAACGTTGCCAAAGAACATAGACAAGCTGATTTATTGCCAAACTTGAAAGAAAAATTCGATGCAAAATCTAAATTCAAACAAGCTATTGAGCTAGTTAAATTGAATAATAGAATTGTTAAATTAAAGGAAATTCAAGGTGAAGAAGATGATGACCCAACAGAAATTAATTTATTCGGTGATCAAGGTTCAATAATTTCAACAGCAGAAGCCGAGGAAGCAGCCAAAGACTCTAAAGCTCCATTGTCTAATTGGTCCAAATTTTTAGGAAGTATACCGCAAAATTCAAATGATGCTTCGAAGTCTTCCTTGACTCCTGAAACAGCCACCAAATTAAAGAAAGATTTAACATCTAATGCGTTCGTACAATTAGTTCATGCGGCCCTGGAAAATAAAGAAAGAGTTAGTAAATTTGAGGAAGAAAAAGAAAAAAATAACCATTTATCATAAGCTATATTTCATTTCATTTTATTTTTATACTTATTTAATACAGTGTTCCTCTCAATATCGTTATAGATGTTTTCTGACTTCACCACTATAAAAGCGCTTACATGATATTGAAATCCATGTGTCTTAGACTTTGAACTTGCTTAAAAATAATCTCAAAAAGTGAGTATTTTTTATCTTTTAGGAAATCATTCGCAATCACAGTCATGTTTCAGAATTAAAATTAAAGTTAGACATATAAAATATCTTCTATAGTTTCATGATTATTATTTTGAACTAGTTAATATAAAACATAATTTCACATTGAATAACAAGAAAAGATACTATCGCGTCCAAAGTGGTTTCCCATTCGACTGCTCAAAGACGGTGGCCAATTAAACTTTCCATATCAATGAAACTTGATATGGATTTAGCGAGCAATACCTTTCAATTTTTGTATTACTGCAGGAAAATGTATTGTCACTATACTGCTCGTTCTTTTACGAGAAGTATTTTCTAGAATATTATTTATTTATACTTTGTCAAAAATATAATTAATCCGCCTGAGCGTTGTGTGTAATTTTTAAGATCTGTTTTTTTGAAACTATTTGATGTCAGTGGTTTACGAATTAATCTCTCCTCCTATTAAGGTTTTAACCGTTTGCTAAATAAACTAGAATTGAGATTTACTGACTATAAGATCGGCCATATCATCACAACTATAACTAAAATGCAATAGCTTCGTTCAAGTATATTTGAAGAAGATCTGCAAATGAGCGGTTTTCAAACGTAGAATACAATGTAAAAGGAGTTTCTTGCAACAAAAAAATTTTCATTAGCACGGAGAAGTACGTGTTTCGTTATGAGCTTTTAAAGAGGCAATATTTGCCTGATCTACACTTTGATAAAAACTTTATTAGCTGAATTAGGGATTTAAACTAAACCTTAATTTCGTTGGGTAACTATTCTAGTTAGTTGGTATGATAACACAATAAGATATAAGCATGTTCTAATCAGATACTGTTTGAACAATAAAGTCAAACAACGATTCTTTTTGACATTAAACTTTGATACTGATTACGAATCAACTAGTATCAAGCGATTATTGGACGTGATCTGTGTTTCTAGAGTTAAACTAAAATGCCTTTTAAATAATTTTCTGGGTAGAGGAAAAATAATGTTGATGGTTTCGAATTTTATTTTACGACGAAAACCTTATTGTTTAAATTTCATCTCAATTAGAAATTAGAAATTAAGATTTATTTTTTATGCATGGAATGGGGATGAGATTAGATATTTCTCTACTAGGGATATCAAGCTAAAGGGTTCCAAATAAGATTGAATCCGACTCAATTGGTGATTGTGCTTTATATAGACATGCAAAGATCATTTTTTAATTCAATATTGATTAACCACTAAAATGAAAATTTCAACCATTTTAGCAGGATTGGGCTTAACAACCTTAGTCACATCAGTTGATATTACCACTGATAAAATTGATCGTGGTACTGTTAATTTGGCCATTGCTAGTTATCACATTTTGCCTAATGTTTATTGGTCTATTATTGATAACACACTTACTGCAATTGTTGGTAGTTTTAATAATGAGGGTGAATTTTATGTGTCTGCTGATAACAATTTCTTGTTTGGTTTAAATGTTGATATTGGCGGTCTTCTTGGTACTGGAAGCTTTATTAATTCAGGTGAAATGGCTCTCAACTCAAGTAGAACTGTTTTGGCTCCAAGTTATGACATTGATGTTTCAACTTTCAAAAATACTGGAACTATGTGGTTTGGAGCCGATGGTTCTGTGGGAACACCTGTTATGTCCGTGACAGCTGATGATTGGGACAACAGTGGTGTCATGATTTTCTCTCTTCAATCAAGAAGTCAAGGTATTGTTCAATTGGGAGCTGGGATTTCGGCTGGAACTGGGGATATAACTAACTCAGGAACTATTTGTTTGATTCGTCAAGCATATCAACAATCAACTGCCATTAATGGTAATGGTTGTATTGATGTAGGTGTAAATTCTAATGTTTACCTTGCAGGTTCTATTCTTGGTGGAACATATGGTGTATCAACTGGCCAAACATTCAACTTGAATTCCACCAGCTCTACAATCAGAGCTGATGCCATATCCTCAGGCCAAAGCTTTAGAGTCACTGGATTTGGTAATGGTAACATTATAGGTATGTCAATCCCCATTACCTCATATTCCTATTCTGGAAATACTTTAAGTATTGTTACAGGTATTTGGCCTTTGACAACTACTACGAAGTTTATAATTGGTACAGGTTATGATGCTTCACGTTTCCAAAGAACTTCTTCAACATTTGGATACATCGGTTCAAGTATACCTTTATTAAACGCAATCACATACAATGGACCTGTTCCAGCAAGTGCAGCAAGACCAGCAAAGTGTGCTGCTTGTGTACCTTTTCCGGAAGTACCTGGAATTGACGAGAGCAGTTCCTCCAGCTCAAGTCAAGAATCTAGTTCCTCTGAAGAATCTAGCTCAAGTGAAGTATCCAGCTCATCAGAACTATCAAGTTCAAGCGAAGAATCATCATCTAGTGAAGTATCTAGCTCATCCGAAGAATCATCTTCTAGCGAAGAATCATCTTCCAGTGAAGAATCATCTTCTAGTGAAGAGTCATCTTCTAGTGGGGAATCATCTTCTAGTGAGGAATCATCTTCCAGCGAAGAATCATCTTCTAGTGAGGAATCATCATCCAGTGAAGAGTCATCTTCTAGTGGGGAATCATCTTCTAGTGAGGAATCATCTTCCAGCGAAGAATCATCGTCCAGCGAAGAGTCATCGTCCAGTGAAGAATCATCTTCTAGTGAGGAATCATCTTCTAGTGAGGAATCTAGCTCATCCGAAGAATCATCTTCTAGCGAAGAATCATCTTCTAGTGGGGAATCATCTTCTAGTGAGGAATCATCTTCTAGTGAGGAATCATCTTCTAGTGAGGAATCTAGTTCATCCGAAGAATCGTCATCTAGTGAAGTATCTAGCTCATCCGAAGAATCATCTTCTAGCGAAGAATCATCTTCCAGTGAAGAATCATCTTCCAGCGAAGAATCATCTTCCAGCGAAGAGTCATCGTCCAGTGAAGAATCATCTTCTAGTGAGGAATCATCTTCTAGTGAGGAATCTAGCTCATCCGAAGAATCATC